>CAJQZJ010029063.1:0-19164 GCA_907164525.1 Lophiomys imhausi | reverse complement strand
CCCAAGAGATCTGCAGAATATGGCATTCAAAGATGTGGTCTTAAATTAAGATTTTTTTATGATATTGTGACATATCAGCTCCTGACAGCACCCCCTATTCTACTCCAAATAGAAGATGAGCATCGAAGAATCTCCAGTGGAAGATGATTGAATTAGTGGCAAGCCTATCTTTTGGCATGTAAAAACTCCTTGCTTCAACTGCAGACCGACTGCTGTCCAAAAAGGACAAAACTTGGTAGCAGGGAAGTCGACAGCCTAGCTCTGCCAAGACAGGGTAGGTTAGTCCTTCAGAATCCCTGCTCTACAATAAATGTCTGTCAGAGAAACAGGACCAAAAGGCTGAAGAATGATGCTGGAAGGTATGGAGAGAAAATGGGAACTGTCCAGGTAGTCACTGGTTTGTCATTTCTTAGTATTGGAAGCTGCAGGCCCCACACTTCCTATATAATCAGATATATTTATCCTTCTCAGCTCTCTGAGGTGGTTGAAGAATAGACAGCTTGAGTCTCATAGCTAAATTTTGAGTTGTTTAGGAATCAAGAGGGCGTTCTAGATCTAAGAAGATGGTTATAATAGTGATGCAAGTTAGTATGAAAGCTAAGTCAGTTATAGCACTTTAAACTCATGGAGATGGTTAGAAGGTAGAAGGTTAAAGTCAGGGGCCAAATATGTATGAACTGGACATTGGGAAGGTATACTGGGCCATTTAACTCTCATAAATATGGCATAGTTAATTCTGCTGTTTTGTATAGAATTTACTGTTATAAGAGAAAGAACCATTTGTTGGATTGAAAAGGGAAGCTTTTGGCCGGGAAGACGGGGAAGGGTGGGACAGGAAGGGGGAATAGGGAAGGGTTTGTGACTGAGATGTAACTTGAAGAAAAAAAATAAAGTAGTTATATAAAATAAAAATATAATAGTTGGAATATTGAGGATCTAAAGAAAGGGAAAAAATGGAAATTTTCAAGAACATTTCTCCGGGATGTAAATACCAAACAATATCAACAACATAAATACAAAGTTACATTTTGATTCTTTTTTTGTGACTGGCTTTGAGTTTCCTGAAATATCTATGATGTATGACAGTAAATAAGAGGTTTTAATAAATGAGGCCCTCACTTAAAAAAAAGAAAAAAAAGAAAAGCCCTGGCTGTAAGAGACACCAAGAGCAGTGCCCTGTGGAAAGGCATGGCCAGGGACCACAAGAAATTGGGAGAAGCTGTGAAACCCACCAGGGACCATGAGAACAGAAACCTACTTAAGGGCATGTGGGCAGAGCCCAAAGAGGGCATAAGAGATGGAGGTGCAAAGCAGGTGTGCTCCAACTGCTGGCCTGAGGCCATGCTGGAAGAAAAGGCTGGACTTCAAGCAGAGATGCTCTAACCAGCCCCTATGCCGCTCCAGCCCTGAGGGGGTAAGAATCAGGTGGTCAGGTGCCTTGACACATAAACCAAATCAGCAGAAGAGAAATGAGGCAGAGGCCAAGAAAAGGCCTCAGAAGGCTGCACACGCCACAAGTAAGCTAAGGCTGGCACAAGAGATGTGGCATAGGACCTGCTCAGAGAAAGTTCATAAGAACTGGATGCTGAGGAGAGCTGTCGATGGCTGATATCATACCTGTGGATGCAGAGTGGCCTGAGGCTACATTAATCCATGGGCCCATAGGTGCTGATCAGGTGAGTGAGGAATGAAGCACAAGCACTCTGAGGCCATGGAGAATGGACTGTGAAGAGGCCACAAAAATAGGTTCTAAAGATCTGCAGAATATGCCATTCAAAGATGTTTTCTTAAATTAAGATTTTTTTTGATATCAAGACATGTCAGCTCCTGACAGCACCCCCTATTCTACTCCAAGTAGAAGATGAGCATCGATGAATCTCCAGTGGGAGATGGTTGAATTAGTGGCAAGCCTATTTCTTAGCAAGAAAAACCCCTTGCTTCAACTGTAGACAGATTGCTGTCCAAAAAGGACAAAACTTGGAAGCAGGTAAGTCGACAGCCTAGCTCTGCCAAGACAGGGTAGGCAAGTCCTCCATAATTCCTGCTCTACAGTCAATGTCTGTCAGAGAAATGGGGCCAAACGGCTGAATTGATGCTGTAATGTATGGAGAGAAAATGGGAACTGTCCAGGCAGCCACTGGTATATCATTTCTTAGTTTTGGAAGCTGAGGGCCCTGAACTTCCTATATAATTAGATATATTTACCACTCTCAGTTCTCTGAGGTGGTTGAAGAATAGATAGCTAGAGTCTCATAGTTAAATTTTGAATTGTTTAGGCATCAAGAGGGTGTTCTGGATCTAAGAAGTTGTTTTTAAAATTGTGATGCAAGTTAGTATGAAAGCTGAGTTAGATATAGAACATTAAACTTATAGAGATGGTTAGATAGTAGAATGTTAAAGTCAGGGGCCAGATGCATATGGACTGGACATTGGGAATGTATGCTAAGCCATATAACCCTCATAATTGAGGCCTATTTGTTTCTGTTGTTTTGTATTATATTTATTGTTATAGGAGAGAGAACCATTTGTTGGACTGAAGGGAGGAGCTGTTGGGGGAAAAAGATCTACCTTAGACTGAAGGGAAAAAAGGATAGAGGGTGGGGGGGTTGAGGTGGAAGATGGTCGAAGGGTGGGACAGGAGGGGGGAGTAGGGATGGGATTGTGATTGAGATATAACTTGAAGAAATAAAAAAATAAACTATAAAAAATAGGTTCTGTGAGGGCATTGCAAGGCCTAGATGAATAGAGGAGGCTTTGGCAAGGCAATGACACCAAGGACTAGGCTGCACAGCACAGCATCTGCCACAAGAGGGTTCAGCTAACCACTGAAGCACATGGGGGTGCTGCACCAGCTCCATTTAGCTTTGACAGTCTTGGCTGCCTCAGGATACCTCAAGCCCAAGCTGAAGTAAGGTAGCAGTGAGGGAGACAGCCAAATGAACTCTGAGCAACTGCTATTGCGGTGTTCCTGAAGACAGATTTCAGACCGGTTGCTCTCAAGGACATGCACTTCAGGACTGGTATCTTTCTAAAGTTCCTAAGGTTGGTGGGGTGGTGGGTGTTAATAATTATTAATAAACACAGTTTAAAAGTTACACTTACAATCCATGCCTGAAATGAAATAAATATCTACCATATAGCTTCCATTTTGAGATTCCATTCAGATAGTTGAGCCAGAAGCTTAAATTTGCATTATCAATAAACTATAAAGAATAGATTGAAAGGCAGACAAGATAATAACATTTTCAAATGCTTAACAGGATAGTTCTTTTAGCCAGAGTTTATGTGCTTATTTAATGAACTTGTGTACTTTGGCAAAGAAGAATCAAGAGTGATATCCACTTGATGACTGCTGGACATGTGGTCAGTGGTAGATTTCTCACATCCCAATTGATGGTCATACACTAGCATGGCAGTGCTAACTTGATTTGATGAAGTTATTATTAACAATAGATTTGTGTTCATTTTCACTCATTAGCTTATTAGGTTTAAATTGTTTCCATAGAACAATAAATTAACTATCAAAGCCACAAAAGTCATCAAGTATGAGAGTAGAGGGATAAGTAAGTATTCCATGTTAGTCATGTTAAATTAGGAGGGTTGATTAGCCATCAAGTGAAACTAGTAAACAGACATTTGGAATTATGTTACAATGGAGATTCACAGTCATTCGGTTTAGAATTCAGCCAACTTGGGTATTTTTCAACGCTACTGGGAAACTAACGGAAACAAGAACTGGGAGATAAATTTGCAAGAGCCATGTAAAGGCAGCTAAATGTTATTTTTATGTTTGAGCAAATGTTATCTTTGGGATATGAAATGGAAAGATCTGAGAATAAAAATTATGGAATGAAAGGAGTAACAGTTGGGAATACATGTAGTGCTGGTGACAAATTAAAATTGCGACTAAGAAGCGCTCTGAAAGTAGTACTTGTAGGATTTCCTTTTTATATCCATCAGACTTGTTTTTGTCCCACAGAGGAGAAAATCACCAATTTATCGCTTTCAGCAAGCACACGTATATTCAGTACTGCCAGACCACTCTGCGCTTTAGAAAGGTAAAATACACAGCATCACACTGAACAAATTTACTGTGGAAAATACTTTAGAAAACTTGAGTTTGGGGATATAATTACACTATCATCTTATTTAAAATGTAACAATATATGAGCAATAAAATAACACTTGTAAACTAATATGTCTGGAAGTAGCACTTAGAATCCTTAGTTACATTAGTTGCCACTAATTGAAAACCCTGCAATGATCATTTTGATAATAATTTCAAATACAATCTCCTCACAAGGTTATATAATTTTCCAAGGCTATATTTAAAGGCCTCAAAATTTTTACAAAATTTACAGAGACCAACAGTTAAAAGAATTTTTCAGAATGTGCCATATGAACACCAGCAAATTAGAAAAGAAATATGTGTATCAGCAAATCAATGTAACCATCATGCTTTAAAAGCACAGCTCATGAAACTTAGATTGAAAAACCACATAGAAAAAAAACCAGCTTCTATATATATATATAGCTGATCTATACCTCCTTCTTGTCTCTAATACAAATTGTTCCTGGTACTCAATGGACACTATAGTCAGAACTGCAGTCAGAAAAACCTGCAAGCTTTCCTTTCATGATTTCTCAAACATAACTTCCAGATTTGTCTCTGCAATTGTTTGTTAATTACCTCCCGCATTTCCACTTCCCTCTTTTACACATACTTTTTCCAAAAAAATTGTACTAGCCATAAAACCAAATTATGTGCCATTTTTCTTAGACTCTTGTTTTCAGCCTTCAATTACTACATAATCAATTTATCTCATATTTTATGGATGAGTGTGAAAATGAAGAACAAATATAAAATATCCTTAATTAAACTTTGCTTCTCAAATCTGCTGTCAATGTTCAGAAGTCACAAATTGTGTTCTCCTCCAAATAAAACTGAAAACAATTATAGGGTAAAGATATTACTAGTGATTGTTTAATGCCCATTAAATTATGTTAAAGTTTAAATGTAGCAAAAGTACAATTATGATCACCTTTAGAATTTGAAAGTGTGTTTTTTTGTTATTTTGAGTTTAAGAACATCATGATCATCAAAGGAAAGTGGAGGTCGTTAGTAAGGATTATGCAGGCAAACAAGCTTCTGTTTGCATGGTTTCTCTTATCTCAGGAACCTCGGTCAATTAGAGGCAATTAGCACGCATGTGAACCTTTTCTGCCAAGTTCAGGGCACTGGATAGGGTGTACAATAGGGAGCACAACCAAGCTAAAAGTTATAAGTTGTATGCATCCATTCAGACTGGCCTGGGTCCTTAAGCACCAAAAATTTTGTGTGACTTCCAGATGAACTGAAAGACAAATCATAACACTATTTCTAAACAAGATAGGGTGTTGACTAGATGACTAAGAGCTCAGTAATAATGGCTGTGAGAAACACAATGGCAAAACCTTGACAGCTATAACCTGAAATAGGAATAGCTATCAATATTCACAAATGTTAAGGACTACTGTTCTCTCTGGATATAGAAGCTAGAGGTGCATAATGTAAAGATAAAATGAGTAGAAAAGTATTATATACACAGTAAAGCATATTGTTCTCCTTCCATCATTAAGAAAACATTTTCTGAGTGTACAAAAGTTTGCTTCTTGACCCAGTCATCCTCCAAATCTTCCCTGATAAGGCAGAGTGCTGTGTAAATTCTAAAGAAAGTACAAATGGCTGTCAGAATGTTTTTCTGATGAGACAGTGTTTTTAAACTCATGACTAGAGCTGGGTATTTGGCACAACCAACAAGACTGTAGAAGCTATGTGGGAAAGAGATAAAGAAAAATGAGACAGCTGGAAGCAGAAGAGGGAGATTGAGAAAAGAAAAACAGGTGGAAATAAAGGGAATTTTAACATTGTGGCTATTGAGAGCTGTGTAATATAAATCCTCTTGTTGATCTTCTTTCTAAATATTTAGTGGCATCCAATTTTTTTATTAATGGGATGCTGGATTGTACCTAACCATTTTTAATTAGAAATTTCTTGGGTGGCAAAAGCAAAGTACTTAACAAATCCGGAGAGGGGAGACAAGAAAGCTGTTAACACTTGGGAAGAAAAAAAAAAAGACATTGAAGCATGAAAATCAAACTCCAAGATAGGGTTCAATGATCCTTAGCTCCTGGTTTTCATGCCCCTATGTAGTCTGCTCAGCCACTGATCATATAATAATAGCATATTGTGAACATGACACAAAGTATATTTCAAGGCAAAGTCATCAAATTCATTGTGGCTTCCAATTTGCTTACTGTTAAACAACTCTTTCTGGAAGAAACCAATTTCTGTTTTCTGATGATATTCAAGCAGTTCTATGAGGAGGAATATGTAGCAAGAAACTGAAGCTTCCTTCCAAAAACCAACACACTAATCTGACAATGATAACGGTGATGTACCTGCACTGGAGTTCTTCCAATTCTAGTCAAGTCTTCAGATGATTGTATTATTAACTAACACCTTCTTGGCAAACACATGCAAGACACAAAGCTGGACCTACACAGATAAGCTATTTCTGAGTCCCCAACCAACAGAAAATGTGAGGATGATAAATAATTATAATTGTTTTAGGACTGGAATAATGTATTTATTACAGAGCAATGGATAACTAATACCAATGACATCCTAGCATATAATGGAGTCTATTATTGTCATTCAGCAGTAAACTTTGTCTTAAGGGAAACAGTAAGGATTTCAGGTTTGCACCAGGATTCTAGTTTAGATGTACAATTTCTAACATTTACTGTCTCAATTTCTTCATAACAAAAATGAGGCTTTTATATTTTTATAAAATATAAAGATCATAAACCACTAATATGTAGTTTTGCTTCTTACACATTTTCATTAATTTATTTATTTATTCACGTTACAGCCTGATCACAGCCCCCTCCCTCCTCTCTCCCCAGTCCCACCGTCTCACCTCCTCCCTCTCTCCCCCATCCTTAGAGAAGGGGAGGCTTCCCTTGGGTACCAACCTCCCTTAACACATCAAGTCACAGCAGTACTAAGTGTATCCTCTTCTGCTGAGGCCAGAAAATTTCTGACTCTGTTGTGTACCTTTGGATTCCTTTCCTACACTTTTAATGAAATGATAACCAGAGAAACATTTGTTCATATCTTTTCATTGCTATAAGAAATCCTTACAACACAATGAAATCAACTTTCCATGCTATGCAATATTCAATTCAGCTAGTTCCTTTAATACTTGGGTGCTATTCAATTAAAAAATACCACTCTGTTCAGAGGTTGTATGAGGGCCAAGAGCCTCCTCATTCATTGGGGGACTACGAGGCAGTACCACCAATGAAAAGTGTCTCATTGCCCGGGAGAGAGAATTAAAAAACAAACAAACAAATAAGCAGACAAACAGATAAAAAAGAATTAAAAATAGAAAAAAATTTAAAAAATAAAAAATAATAAGTCTATGTCTGTGATCCCTTTGGTGTGTTGGTTGTAGTATCGATAGGTAAAATCCTACTACAAGTAAATAGATGCCATATGCATCCTTCTGAGTCTGGGTTAGCTCACTCAGGATGAGCTTTTCTAGTTCCAACCATTTGGCTGCAAATTGCATAATTTCATTGTTCCTGATAGCTGAATAATATTCCATTGTGTAGATGTACCACAGTTTTTTACTGTTATATAGGGACACCCCACTCCAGAGAAATGGGATGGAAGGGTTAGAGGGTAAAGAAAAAAATGAAATGTGAAGTTTCGGCCTTTTGCTACTAATTATCATAAACTGTTTAGGATAATTAAGAAATGCGAACTAATAGTCATGCAAGCCGGTCATTGTGTTAGGTACTATGACAGTCTATTATAGTTATTTTCTAAGCTAATCAGAAATAAAGCTGCTAAAAGACAAGCAACATCTGCTTATCCTAATATAAGAGATAGATATGGCCTCTTCAAAAACCTCAAGAGATCTGCAGAATATGGCATTCAAAGATGTTTTCTTAACTTTAGATTTGTTTTATATCGAGACATATCAACTCCTGACAGCATCCCCTTTTCTACTCCAAGTAGAAGATGAGCATCGAAGAATCTCCAGTGGGAGATGACTGAATTAGTTGCAAGCCTATGTCTTGGTAGGAAAAGCCCCTTGCTCCAGCTGTAGACAGAATGCTGTCCAAAAAGGACAAAACTTGGAAGCAGGTAAGTCGACAGCCTAGCTCTGCCAAGACAGGGTAGGTAAGTCCTTCATAACCCCTGATCTACAATCAATGTCTGTCAGAGAAATGGGGCCAAATGACTGAAGATCGATGCTGTAATGTATGGAGAGAAAATGGGAACTGTCCAGGCAGCCACTGGTATGTCATTTCTTAGTTTGGGAAGCTGCAGGCCCTGTACTTCCTATAAAATCAGATATATTTATACCTCTCAGGTCTCTGAGGTGGTTGAAGAATAAATAGCTAGAGTCTCATAATTAAATTTTGAGTTGTTTAGGAGTCAAGAGAGTGTTATAGATCTAAGAAGATGCTTTTAAAATTGTGTTGCAAGTTAGTATGAAAGCTGAGTTAGATATAGAACTTTAAACTCATGGAGATGTTTAGATAGTAGAATGTTAAAGTCAGGTGCCAAATACATTTGGACTGGACATTGGGAATGTACACTAAGCCATATAACCCTCATAACCATGACCTAATTACCTCTGTTGTTTTGTATTGTATTCATTATTATAAGAGAAAGAGCCATTTGTTGGACTGAAAGGGGGAGCTGTTGGGGGAACTAAGCTATACCTTAAACTTAAAAAAAGGGAAGAGGATGGGGGGTTTGTACCTTAAACTTAAAAAAAAGGGAAGAGGATGGGGGGTTGAGTGTAGGAGGGTGGGACTGGAGGGGGGAGTAGGGAGGGAATTGCAATTGAGATGTAACTTGGAGAAATAAAACATAAAGTTAAAAAAAATACCACTCTGCTTTACTGAGAAATAATAATGCCTTGATGATCCTTGAATATTTCTGAAACATAAAATACTAGAAACCATTAAAAGTAAACTGAACACAATTAGTTCTATTTCTCTTTTTCCTATACTATACTCTCTTCTATAACCCTTCTGTGGTTTGTAATTGCAGCTTCTCTTCTGAACATTGACCACGGACACTAGAGCCTCCCCAGCCTGAGAATCAGAAGTTCCTGGGGATTTATGCTCTTTGGAGTAGCCAATATTCCAAGTCTTACTGCTCAATATTTACTAAATGGCAGTACCTTTCCCTTGAAAAAAGGCGAGGTTAGAGGTCCAGTTTTTCTGCCACAGATTAGCCATAAGACAAACTTGAGTTTACTATTTCACCTAAAAATAAAATTTGTTTGCTTCTTTCCTGTTTCAATGCTGCTTTTCTTATTCCTGAAGACAATTACTTACTATATTACCTGCATTCGAATCTTTGTCTCTAAGTCAGCTTCACTCCTTTTTCTACTTCACAGACACTTCACTTACTTGTCTTTAGCAACAAATATGGCCAAGAACTAATTCAACTGTTGATCTGATTATTTAGTAATTATCATAGCAAATGAGGATTATCAAATTTTTGAATTCCATAATTAGAAGAAATGGTATTGCTTCTAACTATTTGAAGGCTTGGTAATTGAATTGGAAACAATATTGATGACAATATTGTGTCTAGTAAATTCAAATTAAATACAACATGGTTAGAGTACATAATGCAGGTTAACATTTTTGGTGCTAATAAAGGGACTAACAAATGAATATATAAGCAATAACACCTTTATACAATTCTGAATTTCTTTTCTCAACTGAATTACTAACTCTGAATCATTCATTGCTCTCAGGAGGAAAATTAGAAGGCAATCAATGCATAATGAGCTCTCATATAATATTTTTTTTTTGGTTTTTCGAGACAAGGTTTCTCTGTGGAGCCCTGGCTGTCCTGGACTCACTTTGTAGACCAGGCTGGCCTTGAACTCGCAAAGATCCGCCTGCCTCTGCCTCCCAAGTGCTGGGATTAAAGGCGTGCGCCACCACCGCCCGGCTATGAGCTCTCATTTAATTCCAATGTATTTGTTAAAATGCTTTTTGTATTTTCTCAATCTTCATACTCAGTCTCTTAAGAAGTGTAGTCCCACTTCACAATGAAATATTCTGGGGGTCAGAATGTTTAGTTAAAGTGTCCATGGTTACAGAAAAAGTTAATAAAAGAATAAATTCTAGAGTTCACTATGGGGTCACATGCCAAAACTCAGAACTTGGGAGGTAGAGACAGGTGGATCTCTATGAGTTGGAGTCCAATGTGATCTACACAGAAAATTCCACATCAACCAGGACTACAAGGTAAACCTCTGTCTCAAACAGAAAATAGAAAGGAAGGAAGGAAGGTAGGAAGGAAGGGAGTGAGGAAGGGAGGGAGTTAGGAAAGAAGGAAGGAAGGAAGGAAGGAAGGGAGGAAGGAAGGAAAATATTCAAGTCTGTATCTATAAGGTCATCAACACCAGGGTTTTTTTTACACATGATGATCTGATTTCAGTAAGAAAAACTGATGAGAGTCATTGTTGCTGCCTAACACACAATGTGGGATGAGTGTGATTCATGTAGGTGTCTTACTAGTGTACTAAGTAAAAATTTTCCCACATACTGCCCATGTATTAATGACCATGTGGATTCTGTACATCAACAGCCAGTGAAATACTTACTGGTGTTTTAAATAACGTGCCAATACTCATTTCATTCTATGACTGAGGCATGTAATATCAATATATTAACTTTATCAGCTCTCCTTTACAAAAATGTCATTTCCCATCCTGTATTGATCATCTAATTGTCTTAAATGAAGGGAGAAAACAAACATACCATTGCACTTGTATTTGTATTATTGCCCAAAGCATTTGCATTTAGTCAGTTAGTAGCTATATTGCCACCATAGTAGATTTTCAGTCATTAGACTTCCAGAGGAATCTAGATAGTAGAATGTTAAAGTCAGGTGCCAAATACATATGAACTGGACATTGGGAATGTATGCTAAGCCATATAACTCTTATAATCGTGGCCTATTTATTTCTGTTGTTTTGTATTGTATTTATAGTTATAAGAAAAAGAACCATTATTTGGACTGAAAGGGAAAGCTGTTGGGGGGAAACATAAATACCTTAAACTAAAAAAAAAAAAAAAAAAAAGAAGGGAAGAGGATGGTGGGGCTGAGGGGGAGGAGGGGGGAAGGGGGGGGGGGGAGAAGGGAGGGGATTGTGATTGAGATGTAACTTGAAGAAATAAAAAATAAATTATTTAAAAAAAAGAAATAAAATAACATAAGTATAAAAAGAAAAAAAAAGAGTATAAGTAATGTGTAAAGATCAAGATAACACAAGGTAGACATTTCACCTCAGCAATAAATCATGAACATGCTCTTGGGAAACCAAAGCAAGTTAGAATTGGTTTAATGGAGGACTCTCTTCCATTTCTGCTATCCTAAATGTCTTACTTTATACTATTTCCAATTTTGAATTTGGAACTAGGTGTTATGTTTTATAATATACACCAAAAAAGATTTGATGTAGGGAAAATGATAGAGCATATCCTTTCCTCAAAATCTTCCATTTCCTCTTTATGACTTTATTAATGTTAAATTGAGGACTGTGAGATGACTCAGTGGGTAAAGGCATGCACCCTCAAACTGTCTACATGATCTTGATCCCTGGGCCCAACATTTAAAAGTAGAGAACTGACTAATACAAGTTGTCCTCTAACCTCTATATATATGTGTTCGCATGTGTTCTCTCTCTCTCTCTCTCTCTCTCTGTCTCTCTCTCTCTCTCTCACACACACACACACATGCACACATAAATTAATATAATATAATATAATATAATAAATATAATATAATATAATATATAAAATTTTAAAGAGTTACAAAATTGTTGGCATGGAAATGTTTTCACTCCTTGAAGTGGGTATTATAGTTGCATTCTAAATCTAATGTCCCAAGATATATACAATGAAAATCATGTCTGTTTAGTCCGACACTAAATATTTCCTGCAAGTCAACATGACATCAGTTTACATTTTTAATAGCATTACTGAGAAGATAAGCCCTGACATAATAGCCTGCAAGTAAGGAGAAAAAGGTGGAAGACTGGCAAAAAGTTAACCATTGGTCAGAATGTGATCAAAATGTTTTTTGAAATCTGATTGGTTATGATTCATCATCTCATGTTCACAAAAGTACTCAAAAATAAATTTTTACAAGAAAAAGCAGAGCACAGACATTGATGTTAACAAATAGTCCACTGATTGTCCAAACATACAGCTCTAATGCCATTTTTCCTGAAAATATCCAATATTTTATTGACATGATATTCTTAGAAGTTCAGAAAAAAGGAAATCATGCAACCTGCAGCCAAATGGGTGGAACTAGAAAAGCTCATCCTGAGTGAGCTAACCCAGACTCAGAATGATGCACATCTCATCTACTCACTTATATTTGGATTTTAACCATATAGTACAGGATAACTATTGTACAACCAGCACACCAAAAGGATCAGAAAGATAGATTTTGTTACCTATCAATGGGACAATTTGCCCTAGGGGTGCTACCTTGTAAGCCCCCAGTGCAAGAGTAAGCTCTTAGCCTTCATATGACTATTGAACTGAGAGGGGCTGATTTTTAGGGACACTCCACATTGGAGGAGTGGGATGGGTGGGAGAGGGAGGAGAGGGTGGGAGGGTGGAATCAGGAGGGTGGAAAGAGGGCACTGTGATGGATATGTGACTTGATGTAATAATAAACATTATAATAAAAAGAAGAAGCTATCTTCTTAGCAAAAAAAAAAAAATAAGTCCAGAAGATCTAAGATGTTGTGTGAACACACTTTATGTTTTAAGTCACAATGTTGGCTTATAATTTCTCTAATAATGGGTTATGATAAACAGCACCTAATCCCATTTGAGTACATGGAGTATACACATTCTTCTGGGTGCAGGTTGAATAACACACAATTGAGAAATATACTCAGCTGTACATAGTAAAAGTTCATAGATTATGAATGGGAGGTTACTATATATTTGATATAAGAGGGAAACATATCTTATGACACTTTTTTTTGTAATGAGGTCTCATATGGCTTAAACTGATCTGGAACCTGCTATATAGCTAGCTTCCTTTAACTTCTGATGCCTCTGCCTCTCTCTCTCCATATTGTTGGGAATATAGACATGCACCATCATGCTTGATTTTTCTGATGACATTTTATTTAAGTTTAAATTTGTAAGATTCATGGAAAGATTTCATTCCTATGCCATCTATTATATCTGCTGTTAATACTATTGGGACAATTTCAGAAACTAGCCAGTCCCACTCAAATAGTGAAGGTACAAAATGGTAAACAATGTTTGGGCTAAGCATACTCAATTAGGGACAGAGTTGATATCAAACAGAATATGCTGATTCATGAGTTCCTAGTCTCCAAGTGAATCTGCATCTAAACTCAACCCTGCTTTTTGGGCAATTTAAGCGAAAATACTATCTCACCTCTTTGATCTATTAAAGACAGAAAGGAAACCTCATTTAATAAACCTTTGTGGAAGAACTAATTCATGGAAACTCCTGTGATCCCAACATAATGATTCCACATATATTTCCATTACAAATGTCTTCATATGTAAAAATATCTTTATAATGCATCTTCTGTAGATCTCAAATCACGCACTCCAAACCTAGTATGAATTATCTCCCTCGAGAATTATTTTTATCTCATTTAAAATTCATAGAGAAGATGAGCTGCAATATATGAATGGGAATCATGAATTGAAAAAAAGGATTAAGAATAGGGGAAAAAGAGAAGTTAGAAATAGGAATACTTCCAAGTTTCTGAAGAAGTGCCCTGTGCTGCCCACAAGGTTAGAGAGCCAACAATTTTCCTAAATGCAATTGGTATCCTTGAGGGTTAGGGTGGTAAAAGTATATCAGATTGGTTTCCAAACCTGTGTATGACCTGCTTTGCCTTTTAACCCAGTTCTAAGGATAGACAATTATATTCCTGATGATGATCAAATAAGCCCTTGGACGAAACTGATCAGAAATTCCCTGGTTGGATTGTTATGGTAGCTACTCCAGTAAGAGAATGATAAAGGGTGAATTAAGGTTTGAGAAAAGGAAATAGATTCTATCTGGACATAAAGCTCAGGGAAATCGAAACAAAAATGAAATCAAGATTAGAGGATGAGAATAAATGAAATAAAAAAATAGATCTATCACTGACTCCCACAAATCAGCCAAGATACAGATGATAGAAAAGTGTGTCTTGATATTGATTTCTCTATGTCTTCAGTCTCTTGCATTTGTATTGTTTTATATTTGTTGTTGATTTCTTAGTATTAATACCCACTGTAGTTATAATTTTCCTAGAATCAACAAACTGAATTTTGTCTGCTTATTAACACATCAAGTAACTGGAAAAATCTTAGGAAGTAATTTGCTAAGAAGGAAAGTCAAGTTTATGTGTAATATTAAAATAGTAATTCTGCCACACTGCTCAAACCTGTCACAGGGTGCAAAGGGTGACTGTAAAGAAAATGATATTAGTCAATCTAGAGCCTCTTTTTGCCATGCATGCCTATCATGGCTAAATCACACCCTGTCAGTTGCTCATTTGATGTCACAGTTGTATTTCTGCAATGGGTCAGAGATGGGGTTTCATTTCAGAAAACAAAAACAAAGACAAACAAACAAAAGAACAAATGTGACATTAGTCATTAAAGGCTAAAATAAACCCTTCCTCCTTCAAGTTATTCTTTGTCAGGTATTTTAATACAATAATGAATAAAGTAATTAAGACAATCCTCCAAGTGTATGTGTATATTTCATAGTTCATTGTAACCATTTTATCTGAAGTAGACTGTCTTTCCTGAAGACAAATGTGTTGGCATGCAGTACTCTTACTATTAATCAGCTTTTTCTCATACATCTTCAGTGATGACCAGTTAGCAAACCACTTAGCAATGGACTTGCCTCTTTCAATACAGTAAGTTTTCCATCATTGGGGTCTTCAAGCGCCACTCTACTACAAAGTAATTAAAGTCTTCTCAAGCCACAAATCTTATATTTCTGTATTTAAATAAAGTCAAAAACAAAAATGTATGCCCTTTGAGTCAATTTCTCTTTTTCACATTATTAGTTCTGCTGTCTTCCTATTCAATGTGTGTGGTAAGGCACACTTTATGATGTAAACTCAATGAATTTGTAGTATGAAAGAACTTTGTCTCCTTGGTAGTGTCACTTCCTCTCATATATAATGCATTGCTATTAGTAATCTTGTGCAAGGTACTTTGATTTTGTAAAAATGAAACTAAGAATTATTTAAAGTATACATGTACTTTGCTGTTGTTTCCCTAGAATTAAATGTCCCCCCCAAAAGGCTAACTAGTTAAAAAAAAACTCAAAAATTCTTTAATAAGCCAGATAACAAGATTTCTTAAAAAGAATAGGATTTTCAGGCTAGACAATATAAAACTCATGGGCAGCACTTACAGTTGATAATAAGAAAAAAAAACTTAATCAAGCATAAAAACCCTTTTTTTGCATGGCTATGTTATCAGAGAGAGGTCTTTGATCTGTACCCTATATCAAGGTATTCATTATGTCCAAACATGATGCAAAGTAAGAAAATGCATCCTATTTTTGTGCAATTGAACATATTTCACTTGGAATCATATTAATTAAAGTAATACTACGTTCCATAATGGGAAAAGTAAAAGCTTTTCACTTAAGAAATGAAAATGGTTGTTTCCGTAAGATGATATGTTAAGACTCCAACAATTTTCATTCTTCCAAAGACCTATGATGCCCAAATAATTCTTTCTGTGGTGCAATTTTCTTCATAAGTACAATGGATCAATATTTCCTGCATAGCAAAACAATTGCTCCAAAAAGGAATTGCTTGTGACAGCTACATTGTGGGGAAAGCTGAAGTACATGCAGAAAATGACAAAAATAACAGGACCATTTACTGATCCCTAAATCTACTACAGCCTTTCTGATGCAGTTGTGAAATTCCTCTAATATAAAGACAGAGTTAATTGCTCTTCCTCTTTTCTCTGGTAGGCCTGTGGCTCACTGTAGTCAATATATTGCAACTTAAGTAATGACATACTAGCTCTGTGCCTAGGCTAAAGAAAGTGCATGTGTTCTTTGTCCTCTTTCCATCAGAACCTAATGAACACTGTGGGAAAATAAGCTTAAGTAAACCTGCTGGATCACTAGAGACACATGGCATAGCTGACACACAGCCAACTCTCAGACAAGTGACTGAAATTGTCCCAGATCAGTCATCCACAGCCAACACAGAACTGTCACAGCCAAGCTCCAGTGAAATAATTTGAACCCAGACAAGCCAGAAGAACTAGTGAGCTTAGAATTTAATATATTACATTGTATAGAGGTTTGATACACAGCAGCAGTTAACCTTGTACGTGACAATTACCTGAAACAGTGCCACTGACCTGGTAAATGAAGAGTATACTGAAGGAGATTTTTAAAAAGTATTTATTTAGTACTTCAGGTTACATCTCCATCGCAGTGTCCTCTTTCCACTCCTCCCACCCTCTACCCCCTATCCCTTCCATCCCACTCCTCTGGAGTGGAATGTCCCTACATAACAGTCCCCCGCCCCAGTTCAGCAGTCATATGAAGGCCAAGAGCCTCCTCATACACTGGGGGACTACAAGGCAGCACCACTAGGGAAAAGTGTCTCAATGACAGGAAAAAAGTCTATGTTCCTGTTCCCTTTGGTGCATTCACTGTAGTATAGTTATCCTGTACTATATGGCTAAAATCTGACTATAAGTGAATAGATGCCATCTTCATCCTTCTTGGTCTGGGTTAGCTCACTCTGAAAGAGATTTTTAAATGTCAAGCACCAACAAGAAATACCAAGAAGAAATCTCAGTTTCTTAAAATGTGCACCTGATCCTAAAAATTAGGTGTAATTGATGTGGCTATTCGTAAAAGAGGAATTAGGGTAGAAATTATCATCTGCAAACAAATGATTGAAAGTCTAAAACACTGGCAACAGAAAGATCCGTAGAAAACAGACGCGTCGGAAGCTGTGATTGTCACTGGGTAAATATTGATTAAGGAAGATGAAAAGTGAAAGTGCAAAAAGCACAGACTGAGCATAGGTGTTGACCGTGGGCCGCGCTCACTCGCACCACAGACACTACTGCTCACTTCTTAGCGCTGTAGGCAGGATGAAAATGGCAGAATCTGTGAAGCTGTTAAAGCAATGTCTTAATGTTTTTACTTCCCAAGCAGTGTGAGTTTTCTATTTAAATTTCTATTCCACAGAAGAGCTGCATCAGCGAGCAGCAAAGGAGGAGGTCTCTGTAAACTTGCTGCTTTGAATTTACTCCAGCCTTTCCATTTTTGTCCTTTAAAATTGGAGAATTCCAATCTTAAAATTATACTTCTTCCACTTACCTTGGTTAAGATTTTATCTGTAACACAAGATTGAACAGCCTAGACCATTTTCTTTCATATTTGCCTCACCTTTCCTTCCTCTCAATTCTGTTAAAGGGAGTCATGAACCAAGAACTGTTTAAAATGCACAATTCATAAATCTTTTGATGTGGGAGCAATTAAATCCACAAACCACATAGCTGCCAACCTCTGCTTCTTCACCTGTGTTATGTATTTTGAGTTGGGAAGACACGAAGCTAAGAAAATATGATGCATCCCTTGGAGTGTGAAGATGTACCATCCCTTACAAACTAAGGCTAGCCAAAAGTGTGTGCTTCAGACTCAGCAAGCCACCATACCTCATGGTGTTAAATTTTTCTGCAGGTCTAGTCACCACAAGATGAGATGTACCAACAGTATGGTGATTAAAACAAAACCGACTCCAAAAGGACGGATGATCAGTTTTCAGGACAGCTAAGGACAAAACTCTGAGATCTGAGTAGCAGCTGTGTGTGGCTTCGGGTAGTAAGTAGAAAAGTCCCTAGCACTTTGAAAACTCTTAAGCTTCACATTACTGGTTGTTAAAATGAGTCACCCTGTGAATGCTTTCCAAGACGGACAATATTTACACACCAATGACATCAGATGAGAGGGTGGCTCGTTTGATACCCTAAATTAGAGTAGTGCTTACAAAGGAATAGCAGAAAAACCGACCTAGGATCTGCCCCCTTTTAAACAGCAGAAGCTAGTAGAAGGAAGAAATTAGCACTTGAAAGAATTGTAAGTCATGTATATAATTACAGAAAATGGGGGGGGTGTGCAGAAACGACTGAAAAGATAAGCTTTTGCCACATTAGTAACATGAATTCTCTTAAAGAGAGAATGTTGTAAACTATGTGGTGTCATAGGAATATCTATTAAATCTAGGTCTTAAAATAGTTTAGATATATTTTCTTTATTCTTAAGGTATTTATAATATATGTACAGTGACAAGAATACGGTAAGAATGTATCCTGACCACCATGGAACTACCTGATTCCAAGGAGATGTTTAATGATAATACAAAAAGAGATATCTGATTGGATATCTAGGCCTATATTTTGGACTACTTCTGAATGTCAGGTTTCAATGAGATTTGTAAAGAAACCTTCATCGGTTAGGACAGTGAGCTTTCTGATGCTAACATATTATCCCTGTCTCTTTAGTGTAGAGAATTGTATGGGTATAAAAAACAATCAATGTCTGTCAGAGAAACGGGGCCAAACGGCTGAAGGTTGATGCTGTAATGTATGGAGAGAAAATGGGAACTGTCCAGGCAGCCACTGGTATGTCATTTCTTAGTTTTGGAAGCTGCAGGCCCTGCACTTCCTATATAATCAGACATATTTATCCCTCTCAGGTCTCTGAGGTGGTTGAAGAATAAATAGCTAGAGTCTCATAGTTAAATTTTGAGTTGTTTAGGAATCAAGAGGGTGTTCTGGATCTAAGAAGATGTTTTTAAAATTGTGATGCAAGTTAGTATGAAGGCTGAGTTAGATATAGAACTTTAAACTCATGGAGATGTTTAGATAGTAGAATGTTAAAGTCAGGTGCCAAATACATAGGGACTGGACATTGGGAATGTATGCTAAGCCATATAACTTTCATAATTGTGGCCTAATTATTTCTGTTGTTTTGTATTGTATTTATTGTTATAAGAGAAAGAACCATTTGTTGGA
>CAJQZJ010029061.1:0-30366 GCA_907164525.1 Lophiomys imhausi | reverse complement strand
GGGGGGGGGTCTATGCCCAGTGTGAAATGATGCATGGCAGCCTAAGCATCCCTTCCCTGTTCTGCCTTCTATGACATCATGGTAGTCTCTCTCAGCTCACCCCTACAGGGATCAGCAAAACCTATAGGTCATGACTTTCTGCCCCCAATGCCTGTATTTCTCATTTGCCAGCAGGTCACTGCACCTGGCCAGTGGCTTCCAGGGGTTAGGGTGATCTGAAAGCTGCTTGTAGTCTATTGCAAGTTACTGGCCCCCTAGATCTAGTTGCTGCCCAAATGAGCACATTGACACATACACCTGTTTTTGTTGTGTAAACCTTGCTCTACCTCATATAGTTCAGGACAACAATCCTACAACCCACAGACCCAAAGGAATAGGAACCTAGCCTAACTATCCTATGAGAAATACCACCCAGCAGCAGAACAAAGCAAAGGCTGAGACACACAGTCAAGCATTAGGTGGAGCTCTGGGAGCACTATATAAGAAAGGGAGGAGGACTAGAGAGACCAGGAGGGATTCACACATGAAGATCAACAGAACCAACCAATCTAGGCCTCTAGAGGCTTATAGAGACTGAAATGCTAACCAAAAAAGAAAGAAGAAAAAGATCTTAGACTAGACATAGTCCCCCCTATACAAATGTAGATGATGGGCAACTTTGTCATCATACAGATCTCTTAGCAAGTGAGAGAGGGGTGGCAGTCCCAATGATGAACTTTGTTATCTTTTACCATAACTGAGCTGCCATTTCAGGCCCTAGAGCAAGAAGAAGCCCTTAGCCCTCATGTGACTGATGAACTGAGGGGGTTGATATGGGGGCCCCCCACACTGGAGAAGAAGAATAGATGGGAGAGGGAGTAGAGGTTGGGACTGGGAGGAGAGGAGGGATGGGGCTATGATCAAGATGTAACTTAAATTAATAAATAAATGTGTAAAAAAATATTGCTCTACCTAATGTGAAGTTGGTTGGTTCAATAAAGTTCCTGAAGCCTGGATTGGGTAGAAGAAAGTTAGGCGAGATCAAAGGTCATATATGCACTTGGGAAGGAGGAAAGCAAAGAGGATCACAGGAGGAGGAAGGTCAAGGAGAAAAGAGATGCCATGGACTAACCAGGAGCACATGGCAGAGAACAACTTGCTCTGAGAATTACCATAATGGAGAGAAACAGACCACTTGAAGTATTCTAAAGTAAAATGGGGTTTTATCTGGGGAGTTAGAAGGTTAGGTAGAGGATTAAGATTTGCCTAGCCCCTGTGCTTAAGGCCTGTTAAAATGTAAAAGGTCTCCATGTGACTTTATTTGTGGGTTAGGGATTAACTCCACCACCTTAATCATAATCATAAGTATCAATTATAGATAATAATAAATTTCATCTACATCCAGGACACATGATACTAGGAGGCCAGTGGCCCTGGGTCATCCAACCACTGCTGTCACCAGCTCTGGGACCTTCAGCAATCAGAGAAAAGAAGAGAGTAAGTGGGCAGGAGAAGGAGTGCCATGTTCAGGAACACACCCACCCTACCTGGGATACTGCCAGACACAGCCTACTCACTACTTACTGGAAATGAAGGGAAAGAAACCAAGGGTGTGAGGATGTAAAGGAGGTCAACTTGAAATGAAACTGAATTGTGGGCAGCTAGCCTTGTGAACACTCAAGACAGGCAGGCACAGAAGTTTGTATTCTTGTGACCACAAATAAGCCAGACCTGAGTAATCACAGAGCTGAGACTCCCCATGGCTCCTGTTGCTGCCACCCTAGTTCCTGTTAACAGAGCTAGTTGGGTAACAGTGAGAGGGCACTAGAGGCAGAGTGACCGGGTGCCCTGGGTGCTCTGGCTAGCACAGGAAGCCCTCCCAGGCCCACTCGCTTCTTGGCCCCTCCTTAAAGTTTCTCCCTATCACCTCCAGCTCCCTCTTCACCATGAGGCATCTTCCAAGATGCAGAGCACAGTAGACTGATTGTCCCCCTGGCACTCACTCCTGTCCCTCCTCCCTCCAACCTTCCCCCAGGCCTCTGAACACTACTGTTCATGCCAAATGACTCTTTCCTATGCATATCTTAAGAGGTGCCTATCACACTACAAACGCTAGATGCTGACAGATCTCCCACTCTTTTGAAAATAAATTTGTATTTTCAACTCTCAGTCAGTATTTCACCAACTGAAAACACTTAACTGAACAGTTGACAGGTCCCCACACTGAGCTAGGTGTGAAGAATGTGTAGGTGCCCAAGGCCCTAGCCCTGACACTCTAGGGATAAAGGTGACATAAAGAATCAATAAATTATAGAAATGTTTCAAGGTCAGGACAATTATGGAAATATGTACACAGTCTTATCAGACCACACTAGTAAGCCAACCTTTCCTTCTTTTAAAAAAGATAATAACAATCCAAACATAACTTTCTTATTTTTATTTTTTATTTTTGAGGTTGTAATTTAATTACGTTTCTTCCTTCACTTTTCTTCCTCCAAACTCTCTCATATACCCCTCATGACCTCCTTCAAATTTATGACCTCTCTTTTCATTGTTATTGAATGCACATATGTATTTGTATATATACATGTATTCCCAAATATAAACTGTTAAGTACATATAATGTTAATTGTATGTATGTTTTCATGGCTGATCATTTAGCACTGGATGTTCTGAAAAAGCTGATTGTGTTATTGCACATTTGTTAGAAATAATGGCATTTATGGGTGTACCTGCACAAATTAAGACTGATAATGCTCCTGCATATGTATCTAATAAGATGAAGCAATTCTTTGCATATTATAATATAAAACATGTTACTGGAATACCACACAATCCTACAGGACAAGCAATTGTAGAAAGAGCTAATCGTACCTTAAAAGAGATGCTTTTTAAACAAAAGGGGGAATTAAAGAATCCCAGGGATAGATTACACAATGCATTGCTAACTTTGAATTTCCTAAATGTTGGTGAAAAGGGTACCACTGCAGCTGAGAGACATTGGGTTATACAAAAAACTGAGGAATTAAATCAACCAATATATTATAAGGGTATGTTAACTTTAGAGTGGAAACCTGCAATGGTTTTAAGATAGGGACGTGGCTATGCCTATGTGTCTACAGGGAATGAAAAAATGTGGTTACCAACAAAACTTATAAAGATTAGATCTGACCAGGGAGAACCTCCCATTAGCTGAAATATGAATGTCTTCGCATGGTAAGAATATTTTATTAACTTTATGGTGTTCATGATATTTCAATCTTTTATCCAGGATGGACAGAGTTTATGCCTTAAAATGGACTTGCAAAGTTGTTCTATGCCTTCCATTTGCTCAAATTTAGAGCAAAAATTTATTTTCAGAGCCAAGGACTGAATGACAATAACAACAAGACAAATGGGCCAGAAGATTCAACCTAACATACTGCTTCAATCACTGTTTTCTTAAAAACTGCATGCAAATCATTTTTAAAAGTGCTAGTCCAAAAAATGATCGATCTTACAGAGACTGGACAATAAAAGCTATAGGTAACTTTCCCGAGAATTGCCCAATATCTCAATTTTTGAAGGGTACCCGAAAATATTTGCACTCCATTCCCAAAAGATGGGTTGGAAGCTTTTTGTGTGTGTTGTGATTGTTTGTTGTCGTCTGGGATGAATGGATATATGTTATGTGTTGTGAATTGGATTTGAGGATTTTCTTTTTTCCTTCATTCTATTTTTTTGTCTCTTTTGTTATTAAAAGCTTAAGATTATTTTGTTATATTGGTAGAAATTTAAGATTCTGTTTATTGATGCAAGTTTAAAAATGTTTTGTATGTAATAGAAAGTAAGTTTATTGATAAGAATTTAAAATGTTTTGTTTGCTTTAATGTCTTTTGTCAAAAGAAATAAATACAACTATGTATTGTGAGAAGTTTAAGGTTATTTTAACACTTGCTTTAATGTATATTGATAAAAATTTAAAGTTAGTTTGTGTATTGTACATAGACAATTTATTTACATTGTATATGTAGATATTATGTAGATTATTTTTTATTTTACTAGAAGGGGGATATGTAGGGGTTAGATAAATTAGATTTAGAAAATATATAGGAGTTTATGATACTGTCTCTTAATTCGGGGCCTGAAGAGCATTATCAGCATGAAGTCAGGAAAAACAGGAAAGACTTAATAGACTGAAAAACAAGGTTAAAGTCAGGAAAAACAGGAAAGACTCAATAGACTTGAAGAAACAAAGTATCTGGCCTGACATTGTTTTCAGCTGCTAAGTGGGCGGAGCCCAAGTTAAGCTGAAACAGAGTTCCTCCTATTTAAGGACAGTGCATGGAGCCCAGAGAAGAGAAGAGGCTCCTGATGCTAGAGAGCTCCAAGAGTCCTGCTGAAAAAAGGGCTGGCCATTGATGGCCAGCTCTCTCCCTGAAGCAGAAAGAAGCCGGTGAGCAAAGAAAGCCTGAGCAAGACACCAAAAGGCCAAGGACTGGACCCTGTGGCTCAGCTTTTGCCTGGAGGGGTTTGATCTGTCCGGTCAGTGGCCTAGGGGAAATTGTGCCTGGCTTTAAGGACTGAGACAGAGCAGCTGAGTTCCTGATTCAAAAGAAATAAGTTGGCCTACAGACGGCTGGGGTCTCCCACAGGAAGAAAGCATGAAGCCTTATTTAAGGTGAGACTGCCATAACCAACTTACCCTGACAAACCTGCATCTGAGAGATCCAGAAAAAGGACTGCTAAGTGCATTAAAGAATCTACAACAAAGACTGTGTTCCTGACGACTGAGGACATGCCCCAGAGACTGTATCATTCTAAAAGGTTATGAAAGTAGTTATTATAATTATCAATAGGGTTAGTGGATAGGTTAAAGGGGTTGTAAGAGTTTATAGGATTAATAGTTAAGAAATTGTTGGTGTTTGTTATAAGTGAATTTAGTAATAAATAAATAAGTGTTAAATAATAATTAAAAGTTTGGTAACAAATCACTGTCATTAAGAAATGTTGAATGACTGCCTTTAGGTGGAGTGTAGAGATTACTAATGTAGGAGAAATGATCATTTCAGAATCCTGAGAATTTATCATGTGGTACTCCCTATTGGCAGGTTCTTAATTATATTTTTAAGACATTCTTTGTGAAAGAAACTGCACCTAGTAGAACCAGCTGTTGAATTCCACAATGTTGGTAACAAGAAATGACAGATAGATATTGAAATGAACATTCATACCATCTACCATAACTAATACTGTGGTAAACTTTATTTTTAAGCATCTTACATATAAATGACTGAATAGGAATCAGAATAATTCTGACTTGTAATAACTGAGTAGGGAGGAGAGTGTCAGTCTCTAAAAAAGATCTATTACATAATGCCAACACAGTCTACATCTGTAACAGTGAGTAGATACAGGCTGACCTGAAGATGCAGATCCTGTCACACCTGTAGCACATTTTCAGAAATACTGCAGTGACTATGAGGTCTAGAACAAGCCAGGGAGATAAATGGTAATACTACAAGCCTCACAAATGATATACTGTCACTAAAAAATTCAATTCATAGAAGTCCATTTTGATTTTTTGTAAGTAACCTTTTTCCTAACAATTTTTTCTTTGATGATAACCAAATATATATATCTTGTTTGCTTGCATTCTGTGTCTTGGGTCATCTCCTGGCTCCTCACCATAAGGATTATGTCTTTAGTGAGTAATTGGTATTAGCTGCTAATTTCGATC
Source organism: Lophiomys imhausi (assembly GCA_907164525.1). Lineage (NCBI taxonomy): Eukaryota > Metazoa > Chordata > Mammalia > Rodentia > Muridae > Lophiomys > Lophiomys imhausi. Next base: position 24,668 of record CAJQZJ010029061.1, on the reverse strand, counting down.
TTCTCTCTAAACATATTTATATTTTGAACATAACTCATGTGTCGTGATAACGAACTGTCTTTATGATTATGTGTAAACTCCATTTTGTGAGGGTAGTGTTCTATTTTTGATGCTAATTCAGAGCTTAATGGTGTAAGGTTATTTTCATTTAAATCACCCATCCTTCTTGTGGCTTGAACCTTTTTATGTATCTAATTGTAAGATGAGGAGCCTGGCAATAATAAGATGTACAAACATAAACTACAAAGAAAAGATGGACCTATTAAATGGCAAATTACTCAACCCATTTTCAGTACTATACTGCCTCCAGGCAGGCTGATTTCCTTCTCTTGCAGAACAAACTTCTTGAAGCTAAGTAATGTATCTTGCATGAAATTTCACCAGAATAAGTTATAGGAAATTAGTCTGCCTTTTGCTATTTCACTTCTTGAATTAGCTAAAAAACAAATTGTAGAGACATTTATAAAATTAAACGACACAAATAGGTGTTTATCTTTACATGCACAATAGGATAATTCTAAAATCCTATAATAAATATTTATCTTTAATTGTAACTCAGGATAATTTAATTGAAACCTCTCAAATTTTGGATTTGTTAATCTGTGAAAATATACTGCAGTGAAGATGCTGGGATGGAAGACAGGCTGAGGCAGGATGGTTTGCTTCAGAAATTATATTTCTTAATGCAAAGAAAATGGTCATTACAAGGAAAGTTAGAGGGAAAAAATGAAGAATAAATCCTAAGCTGTGAGAAAATGTGTTATCTAGAAGAATGCAGAAGTTTGTCAGGAATGGAGCTAGAATACATAGAGAAAGAGACTGGATCTTGAAGAAGTCTTGTGTGGGCAATCTTCTGATCTGTGGTCCAGAGTTCAAAACTGACATGACATCAGGGACTCAGTCCATCCTTTCACCATTTTCCCTGTGTGATCCTTACCATCACCAGGTTAGCCTGTACAATTGCATGGTATGCAACTTAACCAATGCAACAGCTATGGATTAAACACTGGTGCCATCTGCTCTCCCATTCTTGCTGTCAAACACTCACTCAACGCTCAGGGAGTGGTACTTCAAAGATCCTGCCAACTTTAAAATTAATAAAAAAATTAGCATGATCATCACTCATCTAATTTAAATTAGGTGAAGAAAACTCACCTAATTTACTGCCACCTGAGGAACCTTAACTACCAGATAATGGAAACAGATGCAGAGACCCACACCCAAACATTAGACAAAACTCCGGGAGCCTTGAGGAAAAGTTAGGGGAAAGTTTGAGGAAACTGGAAGGATCAAGGACACCACAAGAAGACCCACATAGCCAATTAACTTGGACACTAGGGGACTCATAGAGACTGAACTAGCAACCAAAGAACTTGCATGGAGTGGTCGTAGTCCCACTACACATAAGAAGCTGATGGACTGCTTGGTCCTCAAGTGGTTCCCCTAGCAATTGGAACAGAATCTATCTCAGACTCAGACAATATTGCCTCCCTTTTGAGTTCATTATTTTAGCAAAGCTGCCATATCTTGCCTCAGTGGAAGAGGGGCACTTAGTCCTCGTGAAATTTGATGTGCCAGAGTGGGTTTGTACTTGGTGTTGGGGAAGTGGATGAGGAGGTGAGACTGTGAGGAGGGGAGGGAGAAGGATTGTGATGGGAATGTAAAGTAAACAAGTAAAAATAATTATAAAGGAGAAAACAAAGACATAGTTAATGTGCATGCTGCTAAATAAGTGTTGGGCTCATTTCTCTTTTACTATTGATACTATTTCTTCACCCTTTTCCTGTCCAGCTACACTGGACTCTTGAAGGAACTGTTAAAGGAACCAGACTATCCCAATGTAGAATTTTAGCATGTTCATGATTTCAGTTTTTTTTTGTTATTATCATAATTTTATTTTCTGTAACTCCTAATTTTATACCAAACACTGCCAATAGTTTTAGAGAAATAAAGGAACCTACATGTCTATGTTGAAACTATTGGAGAAGAAACTGAATAATTTGAGACTTTGAGAGAAAATAGATAACATGGGACTCAAGAGAGTGCTCAGAGATTCAAAGAAGTGTACTGGAAGAGAAAGGTGAAGAAACAGGAGGGGGGTCTAAGGATCGACCAGGCAGTTTGCTCTAGTATGTGTGGAAGAGATGTTTGTGAAACTGAAAAGGTGAAAAACTTTGAAAAAGAACCAAGACTGTGAAATATATATTTTTATTTTTTTAACTTTATCTCAGTAAGAAATAACTAGGCCTGTTAAAAAGTACTGAATTCTATTGTAACCGTTTTAATGAGATATAATGATGCATAAAAACACTTTCATATTTTACTCAATATCTACATCTCAACATCTTTCCAAGGAAGAGACTAAACATTTTATGTTTCTGTGTAATGATATACTATATGATAAAATATGATGGGAAATCTCAGCTTCAAATTAGAATTTCATTTCTTACTAGAGAGCAGAATCCATAGTCCTAGGTTTCTGTTTTCTTCTTTTTAATTTTTTTTTTTTTTTGGTTTTTCGAGACAAGGTTTCTCTGTGTAGCCCTGGCTGTCCTGGACTCACTTTGTAGACCAGGCTGGCCTTGAACTCGCAAAGATCCGCCTGCCTCTGCCTCCCAAGTGCTGGGATTAAAGGCGTGCGCCACCACCGCCCGGCTATTCTTTTTAATTTTTTAATAGGGAATTTGAAATGCAAAAATATCAAACTACAATTTAAGTTATATCACACTGTGCACAAACACATGTGATTTAAGCCATTCCCTGAAATTGTTGAAATATAGAAGTTATATATGTTGGAGGATATGATATCATAACAGATAAAATTCACCCAACCTCATCAATAGCAATGTTTTTTTTTTTCTTGTCTTCACTTAGCCTCACCTCTTCTGTTCACTGATATCCATGCCACAGGGAGAACATTTTCTCTGCTGTAATTCTTCCAACAAATTCATAATTTATTACCTTCCAGTGGAGCCCAGCTTGTGTTTTTGAGGACCTACTGAATCTATTGTATTTGTAAAAATTTAAGGTGAAAGAAAAGCTACTTCTTGTAGTGTTGGACTTTACTGTGTAGGGCACACATTCCCTGCTCATTGACGTGTGCTCTGCTCTAACTGTAGTTGGTAGTTTACTCGCAGTGCCATGTCTCCTGTGCACTTTTGCAGTTTTGTTTTGAAGAATTTTTAATATGTTCCATACTGATAACTTCACTGTTTTAACGATGATCATCATATTAACATATATTTATCAAGTTAATCTAAAAAATTCCAGTAGTAGTTGAAACCTACCATGACTGTTTCATCCTGTTGAGGATTGAGCAACTCAGATGGATAGATGTTGGCCACAGCTCCAGTTGCTCAAAGATTGCCTGTGGTGAAATTTACCTCTCATTCACTACACTAAATTCACCACTTGTGGTTGTAGTAGATTGGTTGTAGCAGATTCAGTGTATCTGCTAGGTCAGTTCTGTTTTCTCTATTTCATCCTCTCATGGCAGGCTTGTGTCTGTATCATCCATAGAACACTAGGAGAATACTAGCACCAATGATAGCAGTCACAGAAGGTGCATGAGCTCCACTGTGCTTCACGTAGTTGGTTAAAACAAGTCGCAGTGTCAGCTGTGATTTCAGGGTGGGAAACAAGCTCACCTCTCAGGAAGGGCAAACATTGAAATTCTAGGTATCTTTATCTCCTTGCATTAGTTTCCATATCAAAATTATTTACATTCCCCCAAAAGCAAAAAAAAAAAAATTCACTCTTTTTGAAATCTCAGTCTACATATTGTCATATATAGGCTTCAGATCCAGAAATGTATTGCCTGTGAAAGAGACATAATAAAATTTTTATATACATTTGGCCCATTATACAGTTCCTAACACAGAGTTGATAAATCTCTTGTAGTCTTCTGGTCAGAATGACAATAGATCGATCAGTTGTTATGGTACTTAGTCTTGGTCCCCAGTTCCTGACTAAAACATTTCTATAACCTGTGGACACGACCATGACATTTTATGTTTACTCATAAGATGCATGAAAGCTAGAAACTCTAAACAGCTTCAGGATGGGAGCTAGTCACTAGACAGGTGAAGACATGATTTGAGATTAAACCTTTGATTTATTATTATAAGAGAAAGAGCCATTTGTTGGACTGAAAGGGGAAACTGTAGGGGGAGATATATAACTTAAATTTAAAAGAAAAAAAAGAGAAGGGGATGGGAGGTTGAGGGTGGGAGGGTGGGACTGGAGGGGGAATAGGGAGGGGACTGCGATTGAGATGTAACTGGAAGAAATAAAAAAAAAACAAAAACAAAAACAAAAATCTTTGAACCCAAACATAGACCTCCAGCGATAGGGTGGAGATTGAGTTGATTGTCATGAGCCAATGATTTAATTATGGCCACACAATGAAACCACTAGATGACAGTATTTTGATAGCATCAGGGTATTGCTTTCTGAAAGGGTCATATACAGCAGCAGCACAGGGCCAATGTGCCTTTGCTAAAAGAGCTTCTAGACACCCCCTATGCACCTCTGGAGCCTGTGTTTTCCTTTCTACAACTAACCAAGGACACCCTTATACACTGAGCCAAGTTCTGTGACTCTTCAAATGAGGTAGATGAACAACTGGTATCAGAGGACCTTGAAATTCAAGGACTGCTCTCTGCAGAAAGAAGGACACACGGGCTCTGAAACAGGCAGAGAAAATGGGAGTTTGGGAACAAAAGTGAGTTTCTTATTTTAATACTAAGAAGTAAACGAAAAGGTAACACCATTATTACTATTGTATTACAGCTGCGATCGGAAGTCAAGAGTATTGCTACTCCTGAAGATAATTGCAGATGAGTTGTTGTTCAAGGTTCCCAAGTCCAACCTCTGTCCTTAGGGAAGTGGTCAGCTTAGGAGGGAGTTTATATATATATATATATTTCCAGAGTACAGCCTGGTGCTATTGTGAGAGAAGAGAACATCACTTAACAAGTTGTCTACTTTTCTTAGAATTCTATAGTGAATGCACTAAGCCCTGTCCAATCCTTTCAATAATCTCAAGACAATATCATTGTGTGTTGTGGCTCAGGGGACATTCTTAGATGCGATTTGTTCCATTTAAAGAAGGAGAATGGAGCTTACAATATGATGTAGCATTATTAAAACCTCACACTTGGTCTAACATTGAAACTACTATAGACAGTTAAAGGTATCATTCCTTATGGGATATGTGACTCCTGTCACAGATAGGTATTAAAACACTATATTCTTAAAGAGATATACCTTTGTTTATAGAATTCTCTTTGTTCCTTGTTCAATACATGAAATCATGCATTTTCCTATGAATGAATACAGCCTGAAATATGCCCTGTGAATTTGTTGGATGAGTAGGGGAGGGGAATAAAGACAGAGCACTAGAAATAACACTTCAGACAAGAGAAGTTGAGTGCTCATTTATCTTCATAGTTTCTTTTGGGGGGCGGGGATCATTGAAAGTGTGATCTTCACAGTGATGGTGTTCAGAACTGGCCTGCCTTCTTCACTGTCCCTTTGTAAATAACTCATTCACTCACTAAGTATACGTGTGCATACATTTATATCTGCATTTGTGTTACAAAATATTAATTTATAAACTGTACAGTAACTTTATATATATATACTAAATGTGCATATTATTATAGTCCAGTACTGCTGTGCCAAGCTACATCACAGTGGTTAATTGATAAACAATAAATATATTTTTAATCTTTTTGTAATCTTGAATCCAAAGATTAGGACATGGGAAGATTTACTGTAGGGACAGAGTCTTCTAAGATGACACTATAATTGCTACATTCCCCATCGGGTACAAAAGTGATATCATTGCATTGTGAAAGAACAAGAAAGTTTGACTATCTATCTATCTATCTATCTATCTATCTATCTATCTATCTAACATCTATCTATTTGCTCTCTATTATCTATCTGTATCTATCATCCACCTATATCTATCAATCTATCATTTACCTATTTATTATCTATCTGCCTATAAACCTATCATTATCTACGTATCATCTGCCTATCATTTATCATACATATCAATAATCTCCATATATAACCCTCCCTCTTTGTCTTCACACATATTGGTATTTCCTAGATATGGCTTGAATTCATTCCCAAAAGACGAATGTTCTGGGAGCTTACTCCTCATTATGATACTACTCATAGGTGGCAGATTTCTAAGAGCTTAGTGGACTCTTGGGATGTATTAATGAGAGTCTCATGGATTGAGTAGCCTTGTCAGAGTAAGTTTTTACAAAAGAGATATATTCTCCCATGAGCTGATAGACCATTAACTGATAAATGTTGGACATTCAGTTTGGAAACTAAATAAAATAAAATATTTTCTTTATAAAATATCCAGCGTCAAATACTTTGTTTTTATATTTATCAATGTGTTTAAATGTTTATGTGCATGTCTCTATATTTCTGTTTCTATGACCAACTGTGGAATATGTTTGCATATAACAGACATGCACAGCTTATATCCCATTGCAGAAATCATTAACTCTTTAAGGACAGTATCCTGCACCCTCAGCAGCTGATATGCAGACACTCTCATTTACACACAGAATTATCTTGCTTTGTGCTGTGTTCTGTACTGAATAATGAATGTACAAGAGCTTAATTATTTCTGAGGTAGAGAATAAATTGTTCTGATTTTGTGAGGCTTGGCCACATGTGTTCTTTGACTCAGAACAGAAAAGTGAATTTATATAATATGAGGGCTCATTGTCCTTAGGATACTGCTCTTTTTGGATTGTTAAAGTCAGAAAAAAAGATGCTCTCTATACATGAAGGTGCTCTAAGAGATAACCCTGAAAGACAACAATATACTCTCCAGAGATGTGGAATCTTGAAAATAAGCCTAACATCTCTGGAACATCTGAGAAGAAAATTTGAGACGATGTCTTCTGAGAGAGTTGACAGGGTGAGGTCCAGTAAGAGGATCTGGAGGGTTACATTAGAAGACTTTTGATGTAGGTTCTGCTTTCTACTGCTTCTGATTGTATGTGACTGGGAACTCACTTTCATTCATTTCTGTGACATTTCTCAAGGCTCAATTGGTCCATACCTCTTGTGGCCTCTGCCTCCAATCCATTGTCATTGTGGATCTTAAAACTCTGAATTAATTACCACATTTTCTAATTAGTCCCCATATATTCAATTTAAGTCACATAATTTGATTTAAACAAAGAATGAGTTGTGTGATTACAGCTTGGAAATACCCTCAGGACTTTAAATGTTTATTATTTGCTATGCATATAATTTCTTCAAAATGTTATTATGTGAAATCAATAGAGTTTCTAGTGGAATACTCAATGGTGTACTGGAAAACAAACACTTTATAACTATGCTTCCTTGTTTAAAAGCTAATTTTTACGTGTTGTAAATATTTTCTTCAGAAAATTCGAGGTACTAATGTTATATTGTTGAATGAGCAATCTGAAAGTAATGTAGAAAATTATTTTCTCCAAGGTAGAATTACATAACTACATGCAGTCCATCTCACTAAAACTTCAATGGGAGGCTCCTGAGACAGAAATGTCACTTGACACCAAGACTGAGGACATCAGCTCAATTCCAGAGGCTTATATGTTGTAATGAGAGAACCATCTCCTACATGTTGTCCTCTAATCTTCATCCATGCACACACACACACGCACATGCACACACACACACACACACACACACACACACACACACACATGTGTGGACACACACAAATAAAGAGCAATGGGAAATCCTTAAACATACACCTATACTTACTCTTACTTAAATGTTTTCATAATGAAATATTTAATATTTCATTATCACATCACAGAATAAATTCTGTGAAATTACTATTCTGAAATCCTATCATCCCTATAATAGGGAATAAAGAATATTGATTGCCACACAAGTATTGAAACTATAAAATTCAGACAGTACCTGGTTAAAATATGAATTTATTTTAATTCACTTGGGGATTGTTTAGTTAAAAGGGATGGGTTGGTGTGCCTCATTTGGAGGTGGTCAAGGAAGGAGAAGAGAGAAAGACTAAGTAGTTCTTCTAGATGGAAATACATGGTGAGCAAGAGTATGTGAAGCTGCATGTGATAGACTACTAGAATTGAGGAAATGCTTTTGGGTCAATGGGTACAACAGGAGTGGTAATTGTGAATGTGTTGATAATATTCCATTGTTCTACATCCCCTATTGGAAGGTCTTCCTGACACCTGATGCGGAAGAGTATATGTGTTTTGAGGAGATAAATGCTGTATTATTTGGTAATAACAGTACATCATATTAGACAAAATCCTCTCTCTGTATGCTCATGCATATTTATCTATGCATACGGTAAAGCTAGGAATCAGTCTGGTCTCTTTATCCCTCCCTTCTTTTTCTCTCTATTTCTGAACTAAATGAGATCTAGGTTAAGGTGATAGGAGAATTTAATATGGTCTTTAAGTATTTATCCTTAGGCATAGAACTCTTATAAAATCATCTGAAATAAGGGGATTTAATGTGGCCAGATTAAAATATTCTAGTTTTAATATAATAAGTTTTTATAATTTATTTTGTAAATGTTTTTATTTCATCAGTAAAGGTGATGCTATGAGAGCCATCCGAAGCCTTTCCAGGTCTTTCTGAGCTCTTGCTGGCTGGTTCAACTCAGCTCTTCTGGCTAATTCTGGAAATATACTTTAATCTTCTGTCTACTCATTCTCTGGCTCATTCTGTCTTCACCTGTGTCTAGCTTGTTCTCACCGAAATCTCTCTGTGAAATTGACCTGGTAAGAACAATCTTGTAAAAACTCTGTCTGTCTTCCTGTGCTGCTCTTAAGAAGCCTCTCATTCCTGTCCTGTTTTCATGGAAGTTGGGCATATCTCTGACACATTCTGTCAAATCTTTCTCTTTTTTTTTTTGTCACTGTGTCTGCCCTTCAATCAGACATCACTTTGAAATATGGCTACTTCCTCCTGTAACCTTACCATCATTGCTTGGGATTAAAAGGGCTTGTCTGTATTCCAACTAGATCATTTGTTATTTAGGGGATTAGTGACTATTCATTGGTAATCTGTATTTATCTGTTTTAAACCTGGAATAAAACAAAAACAAATTCTTCCTTCTCATCTTGAAGGGCATTATAAAGTTAAATATATAGTATCATTAGAGTGCTTTTAATTAAAAATAAAAGCAGGATCAGGTACACAGGGAAAAGCTCTCAGGCTTGTAACTGTGGAGAAAAGCCACACAAGCATATGCTGGATCAGCAGCACAGGCAGAAGGAACAAAAATCTATGTGTCCTGAGACAGGAACACCTTTACAATGAGATGGGCAAAGAAGACAAGCAAGCAATACTATATGTGTCAGAATGTGCCTAGAATGTGCCTGCCGTGCTGTGACTGCTGCAATGAGACTTCAGAAATCTGAAAGGGTTGGGCAAGGGACTCAGTTGATCTGTGTTTTTTTTTTAATACTTATTTATTACTTCAGGTTACATCTCCATCACAGTGCCCTCTTTCCACCCCTCCCAGTCCCGCCCTCCCACTGTCTACCCCATCCCTTCCATCACACTCCTCCAGAGTGGAGTGTCTCTACATAATAGTCCCCTGCCCCAGTTCAGCAGTCATATGAGGGCCAAGAGCCTCCTCATACACTGGGGGCCTACAAGGCAGCACCACTAGGGCAAAGTGTCTCATTGACAAGAAACAAAGTCTATGTTCCTGTTCCCTTTGGTGCATTGGTTGTAGTATAGTTATCCTGTACTATATGGCTAAAATTCGATTATAAGTGAATAGTTGCCATGTGCATCCTTCTGGGTCTGGGTTAGCTCACTCAGGATGAGCTTCTCTAATTTCATCCATTTGGCTGCAAATATCATGATTTCGTTGTTTCTGATGGCTGAGTAGTATTCCATTGTGTAGATGTACCACAGGTTTTTGTTTTTGCTTTTTTTTTTTTTATCCATTCCTCAGTTGAGGGACATCTAGTTGTTTCCAGTTTCTAGCTATTACAAATTAGGCTGCTGTGAACATAGATGAGGAAACGTCTGTGTGGTTTGGAGAGGAGTTGATTTGATGTATACCCAGAAGCGGTATGGTGGGTCTTCTTTTCACTGACCTTTTGTTCTTACCCTTGACTCTTTGTGGTATCCCCTTTGCATGTCACCCTAATCACTATTACCTATGTTTATCGTGTTCTGCCTGGTGTCATAGTGATTACATCATGGAACCCCTACACCTTGCTAGTCTTTTTTGAGCTCAGGTTGAATTGATGGTAAAAGTCAGCTCTTAGGTATGCATTTTAAATTACTAGCTTCCTTGCCTGCTGTTGACTTAGGAAAACATCAACCACAGGTTAACACAAATTTTGTTTTTTGTATATTATCATTTTTATTTGTGCTGAAAAATACCAGTGGAAGGCAAGAGATCATTTTTTTCTTACACCCTTGCAATGTAAAACTACTTGAGCAGGGGCAACAGGTGCTACATATATTTTCAGGGATACATGCAACCAGAGTTCAGAAACTTCAGGTAAGTGATAACTGCCAAATTATTATTATTATGGTACAACAAACCAGTTAATTGTTTTCAACTATGGTTCATGATAGCACCTTAGCATTTCACTAAGCTGGTAAATTACTCTGTATACAGTGTTCATGCATATAATTTTCAATAAATTTTAACATTTAATAACAGATTTATAGAACTTTTTAAGTGAGTAGTTAGATAAATACAAATATTTTATTAATTCATAACATTCATAATGTTGCTTGTATTGTTAGTGCTTAAAAAATTCGATTTATTTATTTCATTTTAGTGGAATGTATGTATGTGCACCATGTTCATTCCAGATGCTCATGGAGGTCAGAAAATCCTTCCAGTCCTCTGAATTTGGGGTTATGGATTGTTGTGCGTCACCATGCATATGCTGGAAACTTAATTTGGGTTCTCAGCAAGAGCAGCAATGCTGTTAACAGCTGAGTCATTGCTTTAGCCTTTTTTAAAATGTACTTTTAAAGATTATTTCTTCGCTCTAAAATTAGTCTTGGAATCTTTAAAATTGTCTCAAAACTTAAAAAAATAATATACATCCAAATGGCCCCCTGCCATTCAAAATTTATAGATGAAAGAAATGCAATGACTAAAGAACAGTCTTGGATTCTTAGGTTAGCTCATCTCTGGTAATTTTTTATTCAAATAAATTTAGTATTTTTAATGTAAAATGTTAAAAACTAAAGTAATTTCCTGGATGATATTGTTTTTGTCAATTTAAAAGAAGCTACAGTTATCTGGGAGGAGCAATCTCAATTGAGAAAGATCCACTCCCCCATTCATATTACCTGTAGACAAGTGTGTTGGACATTATGTTGATTAATGATTGATATGTGAGTACCCTGTCCACTATGAGTGGTGTCACCCCTAGGCAGGTGGTGGTAGTGGATGGTTTAAGAAGGCAGGGGGAGCATGCCTTGGGTAGCTAGCCTATATGAAATGTTCATCTATGTTATCTACTTCAGTTCCTTCCTCTAGGGTTTGGCCTTGAGTTCCTGCCCTGACTTCTCTCAATGATGGAGAGCTGTTAGCTGAAATAAACTTTTCCCTCCCTAGATGCTTTTGGTTATGGTGTTTTATACATCAATAGAAAATTAACTAGGGAAAGTAATGAAACATTAGAGTGGTATAAGAAAAGTTAGTGGATGTTACAATCAAGGAAAACATCATACACTTAATCCTTGCTTCACTCATCCTTGAGCCAATAAAAGGATATTAGCATTACTGATACTAGAATCTGGGGACTAAAGTGACTTACAGCATAAGGAACATAATTATTCAATTCTGAACAGATTCTCAAGCACTGCTTATAACCTTGTCTTATGTATATAATTAATCTTTTTTCTCTTAAAGAAGAGTAAAATTGGTCATAATATATTCTACACTTTTAAAATATGTGATAAAGCTTTATGAACATGTAAAAATTATATAAGTCAGTAGTAATGAAAATATAATTTTCATAAATTGAAATCTAATTTTTATAAGTTATATATCAATATATCTTGTAAAATAATAGTCCATACTGGATAATCAAAAGTGCTAGAAATAAGCCATATGTAATAGTAAAATTGTTACTCTGGAAGCTGAGGCAGAAGAATTAAGATTTTTGAGGATAGCATGGACTATACAATGAGATCATGTCTCAAAAACAACAGCAGAGGACCAGAAATTAATTATCTTTTTAAATTTCTTATTCATATCTGCAGTATCCAAGTTTCATATACCTGGTGTAGACTACTGATGTTATACAGGATTTCAGTAGTGTCCTTCATTTCCTGTAGGGATACAGTGATTTCTTTTCTCAGCACCAATGTCACAGTAAAATCCTCAGTGATGATCAAATCTGCAACGGTCTGTACCAAATGAACCTTAAGGGACAATAGAGATGAAACAAGGTGCTCAAATATCGTTGCACAAGCTGGCAGGGGAGTGACAGTGTGGAGGAAAATCACATGCCGCCTGCCAGGAAACAAGAGTAAAATCTGGCAGAATGTGTTATATGAACCATGCAGTTCAATATTTCAGTTTCCTTACTTTTCCTAAAGCATTCGTCCCTTCCTTCTGAAGGCCAGATAGATAAAAGAACTGAAAGTATGAATAAAGGGAAACAGATAAAAATCATGATTATGAGAAGAGATGAATGTTCCAAGTTCCATGTGTCATAAACCTTAACAACCTGCACGTCTTTCTGACAATCAATACTGTAAATAATGTTCTTCACCATGGGCCTGGTGTTACCATGCTGTGTCCCTGAAGAGGGCTTTAAAAAATAGTTTTGCAGGTTCAGGAAGATGGCTTACTCAATAAAGGTGTTCATCATCAAGACTGAGTTCAATCCTCACACACTACACAGCAGGAAAGAACTGACTTCCACAATTGTTCTCTGATTTCCATGTGAATGTTTTGCAGTTTTCTGCATGTGTATGAGCACAATAAATACATGATAGATGGATAGATAGATAGATGATAGGCAGATTAAACAAATAAATAAATACAACTAAGAAGTTTAGAACAGTGTGACTTGATAAGGCAGATGAATAGGTACAGAGAAGTGTTGCTAATACCAAGGATGTCTAAAAAAGACACATGAAAATCTTCTGTTTTATGAATGTGTGAGATACATATGTATGTGTACACACATACACACACACACACACACATATATAAACAAAGTTTCTCTACACAGTTACAGTAATTACTTCTTTTTGGTTGGTGTGATAAAATACCATGGCTAAAAGAAATATAAGGAATAAAGAGTTTATTTTGGCTTGTAGCTACAGAAAGATAGAGTCTATTGAGATGAGAACTGCATGATGTTGTTCAGGAGCAGAAAACTGGCTAATATATTTTATCTGCATACAAGAAGAGGAAAAAGAGGAGGAGGAAAGAGAGAGATGGAGATAGAGATCAAGAAGTAGGACAGGATTAAAAGCCCTCGAAGCCTCCCCTAGTGAAGTACATCCTCCAGCAAGGCTCCACATCCTAAAGCTCTCAGAACCTCTGCAAACACTGTCACCAGTGGGGGAATAAGTGTTAAAATACATGTGACTATGGAAGAGATTTTTCATTTGGATCACCACAATGGGGGATGTGTTCCTCACATAAGCCATAGGTTGCAAAGTGAAAAGCCCAGTATCAGGTGTGGGATTTTTCCGTTTGAACTGTCAGTCAGGAAGATTATAGAGATTCTCAAAACAAAGGCTTTTGCCTTTTACTCTTGGTTGTTCACAATATATTGTTGATGAGACTTTATTGCTGAACATACATATTTTTGGTCACAGGACTCAAAGAAATAAGCTGGTGATGACCTGAAAGCATTGTTTTTCTTATTAGCTTTGATGGTATAGAAGTTTTTATAGAGGCCACCTTGGGAGAAAAGTCATTGATAGTCATACCCAGCTTTGTATCCTGGGAGCCAAAAAAATAACTGGTTTAACAAGAATGACCATGTGTGAAATAGTGTCATGAATGTTATGGGGTAAACAACCAATTTCAGATTGGATTTTAACTTAAAGTTGGTATTGTAAATCTGGCCAAGATCCTGTGACTGGGGAGGTCAAAGATACTAGAGGTAAAACACTACCATTCTATTAAAGATATTTAATATTAAAATATATTCTACATACATGCCTCTAAACTTATGGCTTAATGTGGATCTCAGTCCTCATCACACAAGCAACTGCACACAGTTGATGTGTTTAATGCAGAAATTCACAATGATCAAAATGCGGAGAAGTGTCTGAGGAGTGGCCAACCATAAATTAGACATCAGTATTTCACTGTCTTTGACCAGAGATCAGAGAACACCATGAAAAAGGATGTGGGGAGTGGGAGGATTGCAGAAGGAGGAGTCTTTATAACTGGAGCAAGAACAGTGACTTTTGGACATGACAGAGTGTTAATAAACTTATCACAACTGGGGTTGACTGCGCAGGATCACACCAATAAGTATTCTTGAATGTATAGGAGAGGAGCCTAGAAGCTCAAAACTTAAGCTGAAGATACATTCCATGTTCATAGCTGCTAAAGGAAGAAGCAGTTTGGCCCTTTAGACTGACCCTGTTCCAGTGGAAGGCTCTATACCCATGTGTTTATGAATAGTACAAGTTGGGCTCAGTGTGTTACAGAAGAGCACAGAGACATGAAGCTAGATAAAGGATGGATGTTGAGATATGGAAGGAGTTGGAGGTTAGAGGTATATAATCAAAATAAAATATATATGTGTGTGTGTGTATTGAAATTCTCAAAGGACACATACAAATATATTTTTCAAAAAGGAAGAGTAATTTTGGAATAAATTTTTGAGGTCCAATTTTCAGCCTCTGGGCTGTGTCCAAAGTTCATTCAGAGTAACTTGAAATCTTAGAGGTATTTCATTCCTTGTAACTACAGTTACTCAGGAAGTAGTGCATCAAATATGGGAGCCATGTTCACCAGGACTCAGCTAATGACTAAGAATCACCCATTGATTGTTGATATGATAGCACTTGGAGAGAGTAAGACAATGGACTTTGTAGTGTGACTTAAGTAAAATGACAAAACAACAGTGGAGTTGATGTTAGAAGTAGGGGGAATTAAAGATATAATTTTGATGATAAACTGCATTTGAGGGTGCTGGGAAAATTGATCCATATCCCTTGTATTTGAATGTGGAGGAAAGAGGTGGGATTTAGGTATGAGGTAGAGAAGAATAGATATTCTTTGCTAAAATAATTTGTAAAATGAAAGACAAATTTTCAGAGAAGACATATAGAAAAGCTAGGAGACATAAACATTTCCTCATATCAGACAGCAAATACTGCAGTAAGTATGACAGACACTCCAGGTGGAGGGACTCTTATTTCCCAAAAGGCAAAATATGAAAAATTGTTTACAATTCTAAAGACCTATTTTTATCAAACTACACAATAAATATACTACAAACAGATTATGCATTCTGATCTATGAATTTTAATTTAATTCAAGTGTGTACATATGGAGGGTGTGTGCCATGGTGTCTATATGGAGCTTAGAATACACAGTGTGGACTTCCTTCCACATTTTTGTGATTCTGGGAGTTAAACTCAGAATTATTTGGAATTCATGGTGAATGTGTTTTTTTTTTCCTGCTAAGTGAGGTAAACACACAAAATCACTTGCAAGAATTCAATTAGTAGCACTACAGAATGTCTCCTGCTTGCTTCCAAACACCAATCCTCCCTTAGTATTAATTTTTATGAATGTATCTTTAACTTTGTCTAAATAAGAGACTATAATCTATAATTTCTGGGAAACTGTCTAAAACATTTTGCTCATCATCATGCTTGTGAGATATATTTATACTGTCTCATACAGCAGTGCTATGTCATATCAGAATGATGAGTCATATGCTGAAGGAAGTTGCAAGTATGAAATATACCACCCCAAGATAGGCTTTGGATATTGCAAGTAAAACTGGAAAGGTGGGGCTACCCCAAATTTTAGAGCCCAGTTGATTATATTACAAGGTTCAAATTCTGGATATGGAAGTCCAGGATTTGGTGTTTGTTCTGATAGGCTTTGGTTTTGCATTTATGTGATTTTTCTTGTGCATGAAAATTCTTCCATTTTGGTAGAGGAATGCTTACTCTGTGTGCTATATGTTTGATTTCATAGGAACTAGTAATTAATAGACTTTGGGCTTTTAAAGCATGTATGTTATTAAACAAGCTTTGGATCTTGAGTGTTAGGCTGAATGCATATTTATATTATAAGATAATCATGGGCCTATGTGACAATGGATAGAAAGATATTGTTTAGAATTGACATGTCTGTTGAGTTAGTAAGGTATAGTCATGATGGTGTTATCAACATGACACAATCTAGAATCACCTTCTCTGCAGCTAGGGAGGACTGAGTCATGATCGCATGAGGGATCTATCTACCTTAATTGTGATAGAACCACTCCCAGACTGAGATCCGGATTTACATAAACAGGGAAAGATAACGCAGCAGTGCATGAGTTCTTAAGTCTCTCTTTTCTGACTACAGATGTAACATGACCAGCTGCTTCCAGCTCCTGCTCTGCTGATTTTCCTGAATGGTGGACTGTGAACTAAAATGAACCCTTTCTCCATTAACTTGTTTTATTTCCAACACAGTTTATCACAGTGGCAGGGGAAGAGATGAATTTAAGAGTCAAATTGAATTTCTTGATTCAGAATCTTCCACTGAATCTACAGTACATGATTAATTTACTGCTGTTATGTATTGTAAGTTCAGTTTTCTTGCAATATGAATTGTATGCATATGTATACATGCTTATGTATATATGTATTTAAATAATGATATATATATATATATACATATACCAGATCTAGTTCTATATACAGTGAGTTATATGTTCAATTTTTGTAGAAACTGCCAATTTTTTTTCCAAAGTGTTGATGCCAAGTTTCACTTCTCTTAGAAGCATGTAGAATTCCATTTGTTTCACTTGTCAACTGACAGAACTAAATCAGCGTTCTCTTGGGCAAGTACGTCAGTCCCCTTGAACCTTTAATTAGCTTTCTGCTCATGACTAAAGAGTGGAGGACAGTTTCAAATGATTTTCATCACTGAGTTCCTTTTGTCAAGCTGTATTCAATGTCTTTTGGCTACTGGCTTCTATTTCACTGACCCTTGTGGAGAAGTTCTTCATAGCAAATAGCACTTTCTTTGATAGGTGTAGTCAAGAGATTGCTCAGGTCTGTGACTTACCTTCCTCACAGGAAACAGAAAGAGCTCAACTTATCTATTTCTTATATAAGATATTTTTTAAATTTATTTATTTTTATTTTTTTGAGGGTAAAATGTGTTTATTTTTTCTAAACTCATGATCCTCACATAGCTATAAGAATGGCTATCTTTTTTTTAAACAATTATTTTGTCTTCAAGTTATATCTCAATCATATTCCCTCCCTTCTCCTCCTCCCGGTCCCACCCTCCTACCCTTTACCCTCTCACCTTCCTATCTGCTTTTTTGTTTGTTTGTTTTTAATTTAAGGTATATCTTTTTCACCCCAACATCTCCCCCTTTTAGTCCAATAAAAGGCTAATTATCTTATAACAATACATACAAAACAATAAGAATAATTAGGCCACAATTATGAGAATTATAAGGTATAACATACGTTCCCAATGTGTAGTCCATACATATTTGGCAACTGATATTAATATTCTATTATCTATCTAACTCAATGAGTTCAAAATTCTATACCTAAGTCAGTTTCCATCCTAACTTGCATTACTAACTTAAAAATGTCTTCCTAGACCTAGAATATCCTTTTATTTCCATTTTAAACAAAATGTCCTGTGACATAATACAAAATATCAGTTTCCTGTGTCATTTTTATAAATGTTCATTGTTTACTTACACATTTATCTCCACAGCTTCATAATTGATATTTGGATATTTGTGAGACTAAAAATAGTTGTTACCACTTACATGGTTATCAAAATGATGTAGTATTACCTAATTTAAAAAATCCTGACCTTTATGATGTTTGCAACATTTATCTTTCTGTGAATTAAATTTCTACGTATATTGTTTTGTGAATTTGCATATGTTTGTGTGAAAGTTGACGCTTGTGAAGATTTAAATATATGGATTTATATATATATTATATATATTTAGATGGTGGTTGAGTTTTTGTCTTTGGATGTGTGCATTTGCATAAGAAGGTTTGTATGTATGGGTTTATGTGTATTGGTTTGTATGGATTGTGGGCAGATTTATGTATTGGTTTGTGTATGTGTTTCTAAGTGTACATTTGTAAATACTTTTCCCCCATGGAGAAATACATATGGGTTCATATGTGGATCTGTATGTGTAGTTTTATGGTTGTAAATATATAACAAAGTTTCAATGTGGGGGTTTATATGTATGAGTTTTTGGTGTGGGTGCTTATATTGTTTTTGTCCATGATCATGGATGAGTATTTGTATAAGTTTATTTTTAGATCTTTGTGTGAGTTTGCAGTATTGATTTTTATGTAGGTTTGTATTTAGTTGAGTGGGGATAATATTCATATATGTATATGTATTATTATTATGTGTGTGATCATTTGAGGTTGCATATGTGGGTTTACATGTCTATTTATTTATGTGTGTTTGTTTATAACCTGGTACCACAATGTATTTTTTTCTTTTTTTGAGACAGGGTTTCTCTGTGTAATAGCCCTGGCTGTCCTGGACTCGCTTTTTAGGCCAGGCTAGCCTTGAACTCACAGAGATCCACCTGCCTCTGCCTCTCAAGTGCTGGGATTAAAGGTGTGTGCTGCCACGCCTGGTCACAATGTATTCTTAACAAGAAATTAGTCAACAATACTCAGCAGCTCCAAAGCCAGTGAGTGGAAATATGAAGTCATAGAGCACTTTGGCACTCAGAGTACCTCTTCACACATCACCAAGGGAAATAGGGAAAATAAAGATCTTTCCTTTTCTATATTGGAAAAGGAAAAAATAAATTTCAAATTTTAACTTTCAGAGCTATTCATAATTCATCACCATATTTATCACTGTTTGTTTTATAAAATACACAGTTAAATATTTTACTGTAGAGACATTATATCTGTATTTCATCTTTAAAAGTAGAAAAATAAAAGATTTTCTAGGTATTGATATTATATCATAATTACCAGGAAAATTAGATGGCAACATGGGGAGAAATTTTAGTGAAAAATGTTTGAGAATTAATTGTACCATTCATCCCAGTTTTTAAGCAGGTCTGCAATTATGCCAAAATTGAAAGTTAATTTTTTTTTTGTTGTTTTCAGCCTTTTTACTGGTTGAGGTGCCCAGTATTATATAAGTAACCTGGAAGTAAGTCAAGTGTGCTCAATATAGTTCCAATTTTGAATCTTGGAACCAGCACTATTTGCTAGTAAGTGTACTGAACAAATTAGATTTAGGAATGTACATGTGTATACAGATATATGAATGCAATATCAATGAGTGAAAAAAGAAGTCATAAGTTTTAAAGAAAGGGGGAGGAGTATGTGGGAAAATTTAGGGAAAAGAAAGGAAAAGGAAAATGTAATTCAAATATTATTTCAAAAATAAAATAAGATATTTGTCTAATTTACTCTATTATGAGTTTGATGCTTTGATAGTTTTTTATAAGTTAGGTTTTTATTTATTTTTCCATAATATGGTTTTATTTGAATCAGAGGAAGAGGATGGCAATGAGGAAAACAGTTTAGTGTTCCCCTCTCCCTTCCCAACAGTTTCTAAGTTCTAACTATAACATAAAGAATGTGCATTTGAGTGTATATGCTGACAAGCCATTTTTGTTGGTTTGTAGGTAAATACAGTTGACATATTCATCTTAGTGACTCTGGATAAGACAAGAATGGAAGGATAATTAATCTGTAAGGTCCTTTTGCTTTACAGAGAAATATTTGTTACAAAATGAAAATAATAATTTTAAAACCTGATTATGTTGCTTCTCAAAAAGAAGAGAGGTAGAAAAGTTGTAGAAGCAGGATGGAAAGTTGTGTGTGTGCGCCGTAATTTGCTTTTTTATTTTATTTCATTCTTAAGATTATAATTGCAATATTTCCCCCTGCCATTTTCTTCTTTCAAATCCTCTCACATACTGATCCTTGCTGTCTTTAAAAATTCATGGCCTTCTTTTTCATTACTCTTATTACTACAGGTAATTAAGGAATGCTGAACAGGAGAAATAAGAGCACACCTATTGGTTATCCAATACCATTGGTCAGCCTGGAAGACATATACACGCAAGCAACATGATAAAGACCAAGAATAGGAGTATATTCCTATATATGCAATAACAACTAATTAAATGATGGAAGTTTATAACTTAGAAACTGATGTCACTAAGAATTTTAATATTAAATTTTTACAGGATATATGCATATACATACATATATATATATATATATATATAAATACATCATATATACATATGATGGTAAAAATGTATTTCTCAACCTTCAACTGAAAATATATTAAAATAAGCAGTAGATGTTGGAGGGTTTTCTGAAGCATGGTACTCATGAAAAGTCATGCTCTGAATTCTTTGCTGCAAACTCTCTGGGACTCTACAGATTAACTACTGATGTTCAAGTTTTGCAACAGTGTAAGAAATCACTAAAATGCTAATCTATGGATGTTTTTCATGTATTTCAAGAGCCTGAGCATGTCACTGACCATTCATAGAGAACAAAGACATAGGAAATTGTCAATAAATTCTGAAAGCATATTTTTTAAAATGGTGTGCTTAAATTCCATGTGCTCTGAACTATTATGGATGAATAATCATTTAATTATAGCTAAACTCATGTGACAATATGCCTTACCATGGTGTATCTTCTATGTTCTGTTTTCTTTGTGATTTTCTATCATCTGAGACAAAATTCCCATTTGGTTTTACAGTATGAATTCATCCTCTGGATGTTGAAACTTTAAGGTTTCTGGGAAATATCTTAAAATGAGAACATTATGTTTTGATGAAATCATTCAAATTGTAATGCTTCTAATCTAGTAAAGTCTTTTTTTGATATACGGAAGACTTATTTTTTTCTTGTTGAACTAAATCTTAACTCAAGAAAGTTGAGATCTATAGTGAGCTAGGACTAGTCAACTGATCTAATGTCAAGAGACAGCCCTGTGAGACATCCTCAGGAATATGCACTTATTTTTGAGAGCAATGTGTCAACTTCAAGAGTATTTTTCTAAGACTCAAAGCCCCAAAATGAACTGTCTGAGTGCAGATTGTTGCCTAGGTTCCTGTAACATAACATCTGTGTGTTAGGAAAAACAAAGTATGTTGGGAACTGCAAAGGCTCCGGGGGTTTGTTCAATATCTGTGCTAAAATGTTGGCCTGCTTCAGTTAAAACTCATGTACATATAAAAACTTGGGGCTTGAAGCTTGTGTTCTCAAGGTTCAGAATCCATAATATCCAGGAAATTTAATACATGTATTTCTAATACAGGATTTGAATGTGTCTTACAGTGTACTTAAAGTTCCTTGGAATAAGGAGTTTTATTCTTCATGGTTTAATCCTTGAGCATGGGTGGATACCCAGTATGAAAATATGCTTGAGACTTTTAGTAAATTCCAATTAGAGCAAATTGGTGGTTCATACACATAGAAATTTTCTCAGAGAGATTTTTTTTGTACACTCTACCAGTGGTGACATTAAACAATTTTATAATAATATTGCTTAATCATCCTTAAAGATACTAGAATTCTTTTGGGCATGGTGGTGACTGTTTTTGATCCTAGGACTCGGGAGGAAGAGATAGGCAGATCTGTAAGTTCAAGGCCAGCCCGGTCTACAGAGCAAGGTCTAGGCATTCAGGTCTATACAGAAAAACACTGTCCTGAAAAACCATACATAGAGAGAAGCTTTCTTACAGCTGAATAAAATACTACATATTTTGTAGATTTTATTTATCTATTCATCTGTTGGTAGACATTCCACCTGGTTCTGGTTTTTAACTGAGGTGAATAATGTATCAAAAAACATGGATATACAATATATCTGTGGTAATAATTTAAGTCCCTTGAGTATAAGCCAAGTAGTGCTAAAACTGGGTCATATGGTAGTGGTACTTTTTAACTTTTTAAAAAATTATAATGTTTATTTATTACATCAAGTTACATCTCCATCCTAGTGCCCTCTTTGACCCTTTCCGGTTCCACCCTCTAAACCTCTCCTCCCACTCCCACCCATCCCATTCCTCCGATGTAGAGTGCCCCACATATCAACCCCTCTCAGTTCAATAGTCATATGAGGGCTAAGAGCTTCCTCTTGCACTGGGGGGCTACTAGGTCAAATTGTCTGTTTGATAGGTAAGAAAGTCTATGTTCCTGATCTTTTTGGTGTGTTGGTTGTAGAATAGTTATCCTGTACTATATGGCTAAAATCCAATTATAAGTAAGTAGATGTCATGTTTATCTTTCTGAGTCTGGGTTAGCTCACTCAGGATAGCAGCCTTATTTGTAATAGCTACAAACTGGAAACATCCCAGATGTCCCTCAACCTACAAATGGATAAAAAACCTGTACATTTACACAATGGAATACTACTCAGCTATCAGAAACAAGGAAATCATGGAATTCACAGCGAAATATATGGAACTAGAAAAGCTACTTTTAACTTTTAAAGGGATTTTCAGATTAATTCCATAGCAGCAACACAAGTACAGAGCCATGAATGTGGGTTCCTCTTTCTCCATATCCTCACTGGCATTTATTAGCATATTCTTTCTTCCTGTTAGCTTCAGAATGGAAGCTACTGGGAGGAGGAAAGGGACAAGAAGTGATTGCAAAAACATGTAGATGGGGAGTAGGAGCAAGAAAAAGTATATGTAAAAAAGGCAAAACAAAACACATAACTATATATTTTCACCTCTCAAACAGTTAAATCACTATTTTTAACTTACTTTTGTACAAGAGAAAAAACTTTAAGTAGCAGACTTAAGACTTGAAATAAAAAATGTAATTAAAATCTCTAGTCATACATTATGTATTTGATTCACCTAAATATGCTATTTGTTCAACAATGAGTTTTTCTGTCACTTAAAGTAATAATAATTAATAATTAAATTATGGCATTTTATACCATTCCCATCAAGTCTTGAGATTCCAATATGTAAGATAGCACTAAGATAATGCACAGATAGATGTTCCCTATGTTATGACTTTTATCTTTGTGATGCATAAAATTAATATTCATTCAGTAGGGTTTGTACTTTAATTTTTAGTTTTTCTTCAGACAAATAATATGTCATATAATGCTCTCACCATGCTGGGCAGAGGTACAAACTGTGTTACATAGATAGTCACAATTAGGGGACCAATATGCTCTTCAGTAGCTGGTGTCTTGCTCAATTAGTTTTTTATGTTAAATACATGCTGTTACTGTTTTGAATGATTCTGGGTATATTATAATATAATCTTATGGCTCTGTTGAAGAGTGTCTATATGAAAATACAAAAATATATTGAAAGAACAATATATAATTGGCAACATAAATAGTTGTCTAGAAAATATTTCTTTGTCATGTTTAAATGATAGTACTTGAATAACTCCCTGCTTATTCAATTATATATTAACAGATTGAGAATTTAAAATGTTATTGTAAGATTGAAGTTAGAAGCACATATTCATTCTCATGTTTTCTCTACACCATCTGTTGTTGTGAAGAACTCATGGAAATATAATTTATGAAATTTGTAGAAAGCACTCTTTCATAACACCTCATATTTAAGCAATTGAAGGTGTCTATATATCAAAAATAAAAAGAGATTTAAAAAATTAATTTGCTTGTTACAGGATCTGAAGATGAAGATTTTCAGCATTAATAAAATTTTTAGAGCAATTGTACTACCAAGAATAATAGCTGGAAATGTTACCAATTTTGTGTGTGATTCAATTACTTGCAAACTACTGTATTCTATTTGTCACATATTAGAACTTTCATTAGCTTTTTCCTGGGTTGAATGGCAGAGTATATTAGAAATAAACGTGTTAATATGTTTATCTCTTTTAAAACATTTTAAAAAATATTTTAAACTTGAGTATTATCATGAGGAAAAAATATTAGTCTTAATGGTCATATGCAAACAATCTGGGACATTGTGTTTTCTATGAATGTGCTCATACTTGGACACTGTTGTATAGCAGTTTTTCTTACCTGAAACATTCCCCTGAGAAGGAAGTAAGGAGGCTTATGATTCTGAGGAGACAAACAAATTTGACATGTCTGGAAAAGGTGAAACTTGGTATGATTCCCCAGGATTCTCCCAGCTTCACAAAAGCAGGAAACCACCATTGTAGAAGGAGACTGAGCAGCTGAGATGCCCAGAGGAGACACTGTGTGTAGCTTCCTGAAAACTATTGTAGAAATCTCCAGAAATACAGGTTCCAGGAGTCTTCACTCTTGTTGGGTGGGCTATTCTCTGATGCCTTTAAGTCATCTCAACTCCTCTAATACCCCACAGATAATTCTGTAAGTAAGCTTAATAAAATACCATTGGTTCACCAACGTAGACTTTGGTGCAATCATTACTTTTGTATGTCATGGTATCTCTCTCTCTCTCTCTCTCTCTCTCTCTCTCTCTCTCTCT
>CAJQZJ010029059.1:0-16232 GCA_907164525.1 Lophiomys imhausi | reverse complement strand
CTTGTTTATGTGGTGAATTACATTGATAGACTTTCGTATATTGAACCATCCCTGCATTCCAGGGATGAAGCCTACTTGATCATGGTGTATGATACTTTTGATGTGTTCTTGAATTCGGTTTGCTAGTATTTTATTAAGTATTTTTGCATCTATGTTCATGAGGGAGATTGGTTTGAAGTTCTCTTTCTTTGTTGGGTCTTTGTCTGGTTTAGGAATCAGAATGACAGTGGCCTCATAGAATGAGTTTGGCAGTGATCCTTCTGTTTCTATGTGGTGGAAGAGTTTGAAAAGTAATGGTGTTAGTTCCTCTTTGAAGGTCCGGTAGAATTCCGTGCTAAAGCCATCTGGCCCTGGGCTTTTTTTGGTTGGGAGATTATTAGTGACTGTTTCTATTTCCTTAGGTGTTATTGGGCTGTTTAAGCTGTTATTCTGATTTTGATTTAGTTTTGGTAGGTGGAATTTATCGAGGAAATTGTCCATTTCGCTTAGGTTTTCAAATTTAGTGGAATATAGATTTTTAAAGTAATGTCCGAATATTTTCTGGATCTCCTCAATGTCTGTTGTTATTTCTCCCTTTTCATTTCTGATTTTGTTGATTTGTGTTCTTTCCCTTTGCCTTTTAGTTAATTTGGCTAGGGGTCTGTCTATTTTGTTGATTTTCTCAAAGAACCAACTCTTGGTTTCGTTGATTCTTTGTATAGTTCTTTTTGATTCTAAGTTGTTGATTTCAACTCTAAGTTTGATGATTTCCTGTCTTCTGCTCTTCTTGGGAGTGTTTGCTTCTTTTTTTTCCAATTCACCCAGCTTAGCTGTTAGTTCACTAATATGAGCTGTCACAATTTTCTTTTTGAAAGCACTTAGTGCTATGAACTTTCCTCGTAGCACAGCTTTCAATGTATCCCATAAGTTTGGGTATGTTGTGTCTTCATTGTCGTTGGATTTTAAGAAGTCTTTGATTTCCTTCCTTATTTCTTCCCTGACCCAGTGGTCATCCAGTAAGGAGCTGTTCAATTTCCATGTGTGTGTAGGCTTTCTGTTGATTCTTTTACTGTTGAAGACCAGCTTTATTCCATGGTGGTCTGATAAGACACAAGGTGTTATTTCAATTTTCTTGTATCTACTGAGACTATCTTTGTGACCAATTATGTGGTCGATTTTGGAGAAGGTTCCCTGGGGTGCTGAGAAAAAGGTGTATTCCTTTGTGTTTGGGTGAAACGTTCTGTAGATATCTGTTAGGTCCATTTGGTTCATGATCTCTGTTAGACTCAATATTTCTCTGTTTGTCTTCTGTCTTGATGATCTGTCCTTTGTTGTGAGTGGGGTGTTGAAGTCTCCCACTACTAATGTGTTGTGATCGACGTGCGCTTTAAGTTTTAGAAGTGTTTCTTTTACGAAAGTAGGTGCCTTTGTATTTGGGGCATAGATGTTCAGTATTGAAATTTCCTCTTGATTAATATTCCCTTTAATGAGTATATAGTGCCCTTCTTTGTCTTTCTTCATTAACTTCAGTTGGAAGTCTGTTTTGTTTGATATTAGGATGGCTACTCCAGCTTGCTTCCTGGGTCCATTTGCTTGGAAAACCTTTTCCCAGCCCTTTACTCTGAGGCAGTGTCTATCTTTTGTAGTTAGATGTGTCTCTTGTATACAGCATATGGAAGGGTCTTGCTTGCGGATCCACTCTGTAAACCTATGTCTTTTTATTGGGGAGTTGAGTCCATTGATGTTGATGGATATTAGTGACCTGGGGTTGTTATTTCCCATTAGTTTGGTATAGGCGGTGGTTCTGTTCCTCTTTTGATTTAGTTGCTAATGGGTTTTCTATTCCCTTTGTTTTCTTGGGTTGAGTTTTCTTCTCTGGGTTGGGATTTTCCTTCTAGGATTTTCTGTAGGGCTGGGTTTGTGGGTAGATATTGTTTAAATTTAATTTTGTCATGGAATATCTTGTTTTCTCCATCTATGTTGATAGAGAGTTTTGCTGGGTAAAGTAGTCTGGCTGGGCATCTATGATCTCTTAGGACTTGTAGTATATCTGACCAGGCCCTTCTAGCTTTTATCGTTTCTGGGGAGAAGTCAGGTGTAATTCTGATGGGTCTGCCATTGTATGTGACTTGACCTTTTTCTCTTACAGCTTTTAATATTCTTTCTTTGTTCTGTACATTTGGGGTTTCAATTATTATGTGGCGAGAGGAGTTTCTTTTCTGGTCTAATCTGTTTGGTGTTCTGTATGCCTCTTGGATTTTTATTGGCATCTCTTTTTTCAGGTTTGGGAAGTTTTCCTCTATGATTTTGTTGAAGATATTTCCTGGACCTTGGAGTCGGGAGTCTTCTCTTTCCTCTATACCTATAATTCTTAGGTTCCGTCTTTTCAATGAGTCCTTGATTTCTTGGATGTTGTGGGTGAGAGATTTTTTAGCCTTCTCATTTTCTTTGGATGATGTACTGATTTCTTCCACTGAATCTTCCATGCCTGAGATCCTGTCTTCCATCTCTTGCATCCTATTGTTGATACTCACATCCGTAGTTCCTGTTCTCTTTCCTTGGTTCTCCACTTCCTCTTTTAACTCTGACTGTGTTTTCTTTATTGTTTCTATTTCTATTTTCATGTCTTGTATGGTTTTGTTCGTTTTGTACATTTCCTTCTCCAGCTTGCTTGTTTTTGTATGAAAATCTTTCATGGCCTTTTCCTTTTCCTGTTCAAGCTCTGTCACCTTGGCTTGGAGCTCTTTAATGGTGTTGTTCCTTGTTTTGATTTGTAGAATTGTGGTTTCCTTGAATTCCTTCATAGATTTAAGTTCTTCTTGCAGGGACTCTATCACTTTCCATACTGCAGAGTTGTCAATGTTTTCATGTGTTTCTGTTGGTGTGTGGTCATCCGAATTGGATGAGCTAGGGTGGTTCTGCTTTGTTGTAGTCATAATTCCTTGATTTCTATTATTTTTTTGACCTTTCACCATTGGATGCATTTAGCTGTCTGTTTTCTGTGTTTGGAACCACAGTGGATGATTTGGTGCAGGGGACGAGTTACTTGGCTATCTGTCGTTGCTTACAGGGGGATTTCAAGGTCACTGTGATTTTAATGGCCAGAGGCACTGTGATCTGGTGCAGCGTATTCCCAGGTTGTGAGTAATGAACCAGGATTGTTTCACTGCTCCCAATTCAGACTTCTCTATGTTGCACTCTGAGTTATCAGCCTGTAATGGTTCTGATGATATGGGCCTGTTTGCCCAGGCACAAATTCTGTGGGCTTTGTTTGTCTTCCCGGAGGCTGACAGGGTCTGGCTCCACACCTGATATGTCTGGATTTTCCAGGATACAGCTATGGTCCCGATTTCTGGTTTCTCTCTAGTCTTCTCGCCACAGGGCTGGACCCTGTGTCTAATTCCCTTCTTGTCTGCGCCGCCACGGTCCCGTGGGTACCCCAAGCCCCAGATCCTCCGGCTGCCTGAGTGCACCTCTCGTCCCAGCAGCTCCGCCGTGGGTGCACGGACCCCTGGTCCCACCCACGCCTGTCTCTCTCCCTAGATGACCTGCCGTGGACTGGCGGGAATTTGGCCCTGCCAGCAGTGCTCTCTCCCCAGCTGCGCTATCCTGAGTGTGGGAGATTTGGCCGCTCCCGCCTGCTTTTGTGTTCCCTGCTTCCTGGGCTCTCTCGGAACCTCCCGCCCTCCGCTTTACAAGCGGCTGCTGCGGACCACCCGCTGAGCCCCCTGTTTGTTCCTTGCTAAGGCTTCCACTATCTTGCAACCTTTTCTAAGTGGGTATAAGTTCAGCCTGATGTGTGGGGAGCCCAATAGGCCAGCGATCTATGGCCAAGTGGACCCTGATTCTGTCTGCTGTAAGTTGGGATCGATCTTACCAGGCGCCTCTCCAAATGGGAGTTCCTGAGTCCCCGGTTTAGTGGCCTCCGTGTCTGTGAGAGATGGGGAGAGCCTTGCCCTGGGACTTGTAACAGTCCCTTGGGAGCTGTGAGCGTTCCCGGGGGGGGGTCTAGCCCCTCCGGTTTTTGCACAGTGCCCAGTAACTCTGTGTTTTTTATGGCTCTTTTTACCCCGCGTTCAGAATGCGTCA
The DNA here is from genome assembly GCA_907164525.1 of Lophiomys imhausi. NCBI lineage: Eukaryota > Metazoa > Chordata > Mammalia > Rodentia > Muridae > Lophiomys > Lophiomys imhausi. Next base: position 12,164 of record CAJQZJ010029059.1, on the reverse strand, counting down.
GTGTAGGTCGCCGCCATCTTCGCTCCCCCTTTTTTTTTTTCTTTAAACACTTATTTATTTATTTGAATTACATCTCAATCAGAGTCCCCTCTCTCCTCCTCCTGGTTCCACTCTTTCTCCTATCTGTTTTTTTTTTTACTTTATTTTTTATTTCTTCAAGTTACATCTCAATTGCAATCCCCTCCCTACTCCCTCTTCCAGTCCCACCCTCCCACCCTCAATCCCCCCATACTCTTCCCTTTTTTTTAAGTTTAAGGTATTTCTTATTTCCCCGAACAGCTCCCCCTTTCAGTCCAACAAATGACTCTTTCTCTTATAATAACAAGTACAATACAAAACAACAGAGTTAATTAGACCACAGTTATGAGGGTTATATGGCTTAGTGCACATTCCAAATGTCCAGTCCATATGTATTTGGCACCTGACTTTAACATTCTACTATCTAACCATCTCCATGAGTTTAAAGTTCTATATCTAACTCAGCTTTCATACTAACTTGCAACACAATTTTAAAAACATCTTCTTAGATCCATAACACTCTCTTGATTCCTAAACAACTCAAAATTTAATTATGAGACTCTAGCTATCTACTCTTCAACCACCTCATAGACCTGAGAGGGATAAATATATCTGATTATATAGGAAGTACAGGGCTTGCAGCTTCCAAAACTAAGAAATGATATACCAGTGACTGCCTGGACAGTTCACATTTTCTCTCCATACATTACAGCATCGATCTTCAGTTGTTTGGCCCTTTTCTCTGACAGACATTGATTGTAGAGCAGGGGTTATGAAGGACTTGCCTTCCCTGTCTTGGCAGGGCTAGGCTGTCTACTTACCTGCTTCCAAGTTTTGTCCTTTTTGGACAGCACTCTGTCTACAGTTGGAGCAAGGGGTTTTTCCTGCCAAGAGATAGGTTTGACACTAATTCAATTATCTCCCATTGGAGATTCTTCAATGCTCATCTTCTACTTGGAGGAGAATAGGGGGTGCTGTCAGGAGTTGATATGTCTCGATATAAAAAGAATCTAAAGTTATGAAAACATCTTTGAATGCCATATTCTGCAGATCTCTTGAGGTTTTTGAAGAGGCCCTATCTATCTCTTATATTAGGATAAGCAGATGTTGCTTGTCTCTTAGCAACTTTATTTCTGATTAGCTTAGAAAATAACTATAATAGACTGTCATAGTACCTAATACAATGACAGGCTTGCATGACTATTAGTTTGCATTTCTTAATTATCCTAAACAGTTAATGACAAATAGTAGCAAAAGGCAGAAACTTCACATTTCATTTTTTTCTTTACCCCCTAACGCTTCCATCCCATTTCTCTGGAGTGGAGTGTCCCTATATAACAGTCCCTCACCTCAGTTCAGAGGTTGTATGAGGGCCAAGAGCCTCCTCATACATTGGGGGTCCACGAGGCAGTACCACCAGTGAAAAGTGTCTCATTGCCAGGGTGAGAGAACTAGAATACAAACAAACAAATAAGTAGACTAACAGAAAAAAAAGAGTAAAAAATAGAAAAAAAATAAAAAATAAAAATTGACAAGTCTATGTCCAAGTTCCCTTTGGTGTGTTGGTTGTAGTATCGATACCTTCTACTATATAGCTAAAATCCTACTATAAGTGAATAGATGCCACATGCATCCTTCTGAGTCTGGGTTAGCTCACTCAGGTTGATCTTTTCTAGTTCCATCCATTTGGCTGCAAATTGCATAATTCCATTTTTCCTGATAGCTGAATAATATTCCGTTGTGTAGATGTACCACATTTTTTTAACCCATTCTTCGGTTGAGGGACATCTGGGTCCTTTCCAGTTTCTAGCTCTTACAAACAAGGCTGCTATGAACATACATGAGGAAACTTCCTTATGATTCCATGAGGAGATATTTGGGTGTATACCCAGAAGTGGTATGGCTGGGTCCTGAGGCAAAGCCATTCCAAGTTTTCTAAGATCTCACCATACTGACCTCCATAGTGGTTGCACAAGCCTGCACTCCCACCAGCAATCGAGTAGGATTCCCCTTTCTCCACACCCTCACCAGCATGTGCTGTCATTTGAGATTTTGATCTTAGCCATTCTGACAGGTGTGAGATGGAATCTCAGAGTTGTCTTGAGTTGCATTTTTCTGATGATTAAGGATGTTGAACATTTCTTCAAGTGTCTCTCAGCCATTAGGTATTCCTCCTTTGTGAATTCTCTATTTAGCTCCGTCTCCCATTTTTTGATTGGATTATTTGGTTTCTTGGCATATTAATTTCTTGAGTTCTTTTAAGATTTTGTATATTAGCCCTCTGTCAGATGTGGGGTTGGTGAAAATTTTCTCCCAGTCTGTAGGCTGCTGTTTTTTTCGAATGACAATGTCTTTTGCGTTACAGAAGCTTTTCAGTTTTATGAAGTCCCATTTATTGATTGTCGTTGCAGTAACTGAACGTGTGGCACCTGCCTGTAATACCAGCACTTAGGAGGCAGACATAAGAGAATCAGGTTTAGGTAATCCTAAGTTGCATACCAAGTTCATGGCAACCTTGGTCTTGATGAGATCATATGTCAAGACAAAAATATATACTGAGGAAACAGAAAACATGATAATTTACATAAAAATTTCTCAATAATTAGTTAAAGTGGAATGACATTTATACAGGATCAAAGAAGTGTAAGACTCATTGGTCACAGTGGTCACTGTAGAAAGTTGATGGGCCAATGTCAGAAGACATTGATATGTGGAAATATGGAAATGAACACACTTGTGTCTTCCTGAAACTTATAAGGTTTATGCATGTCTGTTTGGGGTGATATTTGGGAAACAAATAAGTGTTTTTTTCAGAAAAAGATTCAGCAAGAAAGAATAGAGAGACTGTAATATGAGGGCAGGAGAGTTATTGTATGTGCTGACTCATTAATGAATCTTGAGCTTTTCTATCAGTAGGCTTCACAGTGTATCCAAAGCTAGCAAATGTCATAAATTGGGAGGAAAACTTAATCATAAATTTCCATGTTACTGTTGTATTTTAAATAATCTATGTCTATCTGTTCCTTCAGATAATTTAGATAGGAGTTGTGAAAGTTTGAAGAAAACATTTGTTTATGAAAACACGACTCTATGTTCCATGTACTTCAAGCTTCCTATGATCACAGATACCTCTTTTTCTACCACAATCTCAAGTACAATGGATATTAATACATATATTTTTGAGTATGCATTCTAAAGAACATGTACATAAAAAGACTGTTTTTGTGCAATGGAACTCAATCTTCCTAATGCTTAGACCCTTTAGTTAATGCTTTGCTTATAGTTCCTTATGTTGTGGTGACACCCAACCATAAAGTTATTTTTATTGCTGCTTCATAACTGTAATTTTGATATTATTGTAAGTCATAACATAAATATCTGTCATGATGGTCTTAGGTGACCTCTGTGAAAGGTCATTGGGGATATAGACCACAGTTTAAGAACTGTTGTTCTAGAGAGACAATAAAAAAGGACTCAAAATCAGTTAACCATTCCACTTTTATTTTTGTCCTTAATCTAGGCGATTTCAACTCCCAGCCTAAGCCCTTGGTCTCAGAAGCACTGTAGAACTCATTTCAGAATGCCGTCTCCACATTTCGATGTGGGAGCTCTTTCCCACACTCCGTCCATCCAGTGTTTTCCTTTAGTATTTTCATTTCTGAGAATAATCTATGAGACATTTCCATAGGCTAAACCAAAGGTAGTAGAGTCAAATTAATGTGCAGGTCAACAAATATCACCAATATTGTTGATGAGTAAGGATGCTTGATATAAATTACATAAAAATATTGTGAGAATTGTAAACATATCAGTGGTTCAAGAAACAGGCTTTTCCTATACCAGATATCCAGATCCCACAAAAGGAGTCATCGGGGCAAAGATAGAGGAGCTGTATTCAGTCCATGTGCTTCTCAGAGATCCTTCGTCAGCAATCACGGACAGTCACTCTACTTGAGGTGAACTTTCTCAGCTGTGAGCACTGACCTTAAATTCAAGTATGAAATTATTCCCTCCACATTTCTCAGCCAAGTAACTTTTACTAACTAAACAACCATATTGGTATATATTGTTTTCTCAATATTTATCTTTGATAGTGTAATTTGGTTAATCATTCATAGTTGAAATGTATATACCTCTTTTTCCCTGAAGGTGGTTGAGTGACCTGTATTAAGAAGCAAAGTAAAAAGAGAAAAAACAATGAATAAGTGGCATAGTACTTGAGTAGATTATTTAGGATTTTGATTGTAATATCTAAGAGAAAAACACCAGCAGTACCCAAATCTGATATATGCTCCTTGAAGAGAATGAGTTTTGTTCTGAATCAGTTTCCAGTCATTTCTCCTCTTTTTTGGTTTGGTTAATTTTCCTTATGAAAATAGTCTGAACATTTCAAAGCTTCTTTTACTATTAATTTGTCCAGTTCAGTTCTTTCTTTCTTTTTTCCCTAACTTCTGTGCTTTCCTTCTTCCTTTCAAGAAAAGGAGGTTGTTTATTTCCTTGCTTTTGTAGAAACCCCACCATTGTCTGTCATGATTTTTCCCTTACACACTTACGGTTAATATATAGTTATGTCATTTCACACATTATAATGATTATATTTGTGTTCCTCAAACATTTATGAAAAAATTGACAACTTCATTTTTTTGATGCTGTTTTTAAATCAGTCCCCTTCTGTCAGGAGCCGAATGCTATTGAGGCTCCTTCTTTCATGTCCATCTGTTATTCTTAGGCCCTTCACATACAATGTTCAAGAACAATCAGAAGCTTTCTGAAAAAGGCATTTAAAAAACACATACACTTCCTGAAAAGTTATCCAGCAGTTTGCGAAGTGTATGCTGAAGATGCACCCGCACCCCAGAGTTGCTTCATGCTGGCACCCCCTCCTTTTTTCTTTCTATTATTAGTGGCATGGCATAGAGATTTCCCTCATTGCTCTTGTTTGACCAAATTCCACATAGAGTCCTATAAAGGTGATTTTATTATTCCTGATAAGAGTTTTGCAAACCGCTTGGCTCAGTCCAAGCAATTTTAGAAGTTAAATGAGTTAGATAGTCAATAGAAAATATATAGTTGTAGTAAATATTCTTCACAAACCTTGTATATCTCATTAGGAGACAGGCCTGAGATAGATTTATGACCTCAGATAAGCTTTCACCCTAGAGAAGATAAGACCAAACTCTAGATGTGCCATAAAACCAGTTAAGGACCCTAGATTCCCCATGAACTCAAGAGATAATGATGCTATGAAGGAATGCCTAAATTTAGTAGAAATCTTAATGACAATATACACAAAATGTTTCATTGTAACTCCTCACACCTTGTCAGCTTTGACATAAAGTACTGTTGTCTTAAACTTAACTTGTGTATAGAAAAACAATGTTTTTTTTTTAGACTAAGAAAATAACTTCAAGATGCTTTATTATAATAAAGTACCTTTTCTTTGTCATGGTAAAGGTGTATCGCACAGACTAATTTCCCAGTATTTTCTCTTTAGTTTTTGCTGAATTTTAAAACTGTTCAAAATAGCAAGCATTCTTAGTATAATGTTTCATACTACCCAGTTGTGTTAAATTTTGTCCTCTAGTATTCTGAACTAGATTATTGCCACCTTTACTAGTTTTATGTCTCCATCAATTTATTTTAAATATGTTTTGAATACTTGTTAGAATGGCCATTACAAAAAAAATTACTACAAAGTAACTTGTTTTGAAAAAATTGGAAACCTTACTACTTGTTGGTGGGAATCACAAAGAAGGGTGTTGCCAGGAACAGCATGGCAGAGTTCTCAAAGTTTTCAATGGTACTACCATATAATTTAACATCCCAGTACTAGATGGAAGAGATGAAACCAGAATCCCAAAGGCATATTTTCATTCCTACTTTCACTATATGCTAATCACAATAGTCAAAATGTGGAGGAGACCTTAATGGCCACCAGCAGATGCATGGAGAGAGAGCGAAACATAGCATTCATTTAGCCTTAGAAAGAAATTACTCCTCCCATTTGCTGTTACTGCAGATGAAGACAGAGGATTTTTAAATAAATCTCAGTAACCAGACAAAGCCAAATACTGTGTGATTCTACTTTATGAAATTTATGAAACAACCAAACTCAGAGGAAACAGAGTGTGGAATGGTGGTTTCCAGGACCTTGGAGAAGATTCAGTCAAACAAGAGTCTAGTTTAGGTCTCTCTAAGTTTATGCTTCCTTATTTAATTTTCCACATGAGTTATGAGTATCTAAGAAGGAGATGTTGGAGCAAATGTGAGAAGTAGGCTAGACCCATGAAGCCTAACTTAAAAGCAATGGATATGAATGAGATGCAACTGATGAAATAGGAAGAAAACATTTAGAGAAATCTGCTACTTTCTAAGAAAGCTGGTTGCTATCATTAGTATGAGAGTATACTGGCTCTGTGTATGAATCTTAGAAAAACTCTTCTAAGGAGAAAAACAAAATAAGAAAAGAGCATGGTTATGATTCTGCTTGCTGGAATGTCCTCTTGTGAAGAGGAGGTATATCTGATATGAACTCACGCTCATATGCTGTAGAATCTACTTCAAAGAAGCATTTAGCCTTAATTAATGGAGACTTCTAAAGATAATGAAAGCCTAGGTATTTCCTTTTTTTTTTTTTTTGAGTGTTTTGGCTTAGAGCGTGTGTGTGTGTGTGTGTGTGTGTGTGTGTGTGAGAGAGAGAGAGAGAGAGAGAGAGACAGAGAGAGAGAGAGAGACAGAGAGAGACCCTGACCTCACCTTTGTCTCTGTGCCCTCTGTTTCAGATTGTGTTCAAATACTGCAACATTGATATTTATGTCACTGACTGTCACATTCTGGAAACAATGCTGATCCTCACACTGTTTGGATGGTCTGCCATTCCCCTCACATACCTAATGAGTTTCCTGTTTTCTAAAAGCAATTCTACCTACATCAAGCTTCTCCTGTTCTATTATGTCTCTGGCATTTTCAGTATCTTGGTAGATACCATAATAGAAGCCAGTAAGTGTGAGAACTTCTCAAAATGTCCCCTTCCCCAGAGAAGGCAATAAATAAATCAGTAGTAGCAATGGGCCCCCCAAAAATGGGCATTAGTAGACATTTAAGTTCTAGGGTTTGGGGTACATCTGTATCAGACATATCTCAACAACCTTCAGTTTCTATGATCATCTAGTCAGCATGCTCCACCTGGAATCCTTGTATTAAAAAGCTGAGATCCAACCTGAGCTTCAGATATAGACCTTTAAACTCATGGAGATGGTTAGATAGTAGAATGTTAAAGTCAGGGGCCAAATATGTATAAACTGGACATTGGGAAGGTATACTGGGCCATTTAACTCTCATAAATGTAGCATATTTATATCTGTTGTTTTGTATAGTATTTACTGTTATAAGAGAAGGAACCATCTGTTGGACTGAAAGGGGAAACTGCTGGGGGGAAGAGGGTGGAAGGGCGGGATAGGAAGGGGGAATAGGGAAGGGTTTGTGACTGAGATGTAACTTGAAGAAAAAAAAAATAAAGTATTAAAAAAAAACCCACAGCATTTTCAACAAATGGTGCTAGGAAAAAGAAATGTCTTCATGTGAAAAACTGAAAATAATAGATCTGTATCTCTCACAGTGCACCAAAATCAATTCCAAAGAATCAAAGATCTCAATGTAATATCCAGAACTCTGAAATTACTAAAGATTCATCAGGTCTAAACTATAGGAAGTGGAAAAGAGGTCTTATCAAGGACTTGAAAAGCAATGTTTAACTGAGTATCTAAATATGTGATTGGTAAGTGCACCCCTATTGCATTGGTTTTTCTTGTCCTTTTGATAAATGCCTTTGAACCATGAGACAACTCTTTGTTGTAGAGAGCCCTCATTCACAGTATAAAAAGAATAGTCACCACAACAGACTTGTTGATGCAGCCTAGTCTCATGCATTTTCTTCACTTCTCTTTGAAGGAATGTGTGTGCAAGAGTTGCTCTTTTCACCCCTCTCTTATCATTCCCATATAACTCATGGATCATGTAAAAATCTCGACGCTCCACCATCAACTTCTGAGAAAAGTTGGTCAAAATGTACTTTAGTCACCTGAGCTCTCAGTAAGCTGATTAGTAGGCCAACACACTAGAATTAAGTTGCAGAACAAAGGGATGTGTTCACAGCTTCTGCAGTTGCTATCTAGGAGCCACTTGGCCCAAAGGAAAAGGAATGTAACCTAAAAACTTTCCCAATCAGTTGTCAGAGCTGTCTGTCTGAACTATTGAGATCAGATCACTGTGCCCCTTCCCCTTTCTCCTTTCTAAACTAACCAACATTATTGACTACCTCTGGCAGTCTCCCAATTTAGGTTTTCGAAAGACAGATGTCAGTCTCTGAGAGTTGTGGCAGACCTGCTGACACTTCATCCACTCAAGGTATCCTGTGGATGTCAAAGGCTGCAACCTTTGGCACCTTTCCAGACCCAATGCAAGTGCTAAATAACCTTTTAAATAAATAACTGTTGGACAAATGTAAAAATGGATGTATTCTCTAAAGTATCAGCTCTGCTTCTCACTGCAACAATCTTTAAAAAGAGTGCTAAAACAAAGGATCTTCATCGTCCATTCCTGTTAAGTCACCATGTGGACCATGGTTAAAGGTAAGCAACTAGGCAAAAATACAGTAAGTAAGTAATCTCTAGTGGAGCTCATTCAATTAAATGTGCTTGTGAATCTAAGTGAAAATTTCATTGTAAATGTCCTTGTTAATCTAACAGGTTTATTTTAATGTTTGATAACAGAACAAGGCTTGTATGCCAAGTTTGATTATATGTTAGAAACCTGTAAAAACAAGAGGTGAGGATGAGAGCTGTTAATCCCATACATAGGAAACAACAAATGGACACCTCTATAATAAGCAGGTGCATTTATGAACCATGAATAACTTTAACAGCACAAGTATTTTCCCTGCCTCCTACAATATTTTTGCTCTTTGCCAAGACTGATAGCTTAGGTTCATATTGCTAACTGCGCTCAAAGAAGGAAAAGGCTAAAGGAAGCAACCCACAACTTTCATGCCTGCTTCAGGTCTCTGACTCCACTCCAAATGTTTTCTGTTTGTCTTGCTCTCTGCTCTCAACTTGATCTCAATCACACAACTCCATACATATTCAGGTTTGGGAGATAGGGAGAATGCCTTGTCAGATAGCTGAATGTAGGAGCGATCTGTGATGCTTGCTTGCAAAAACCAGTCTTTTAGACAGACCCAGGAGCTAGGCTAAGGATCAAGTAGAAAGTAGGAATGCTAACTTAGTGTTTCCAAAGTCTCCTCATCGAAAGCTAATGTCACATTTCCAACATAGGACACTCTCCCACTAGACCACTAGATAATATTTTTCCGTGAATTTATGAAAGAATTCACCAAAATGTTCTTCACTACATGTGATTGCTAGTCTTGGTTGTCATATTGACTATACCTGGAATTAATTAAAATCCAAAAGGCTGGGCACATATGTGGGGGACATATTTTCTTAATGAAATTGTTCAAAGAGGGAAGACCTGCCATAAATACAGATATTCTGAGGTGTGACTATACAACTTTAATCCAGTTTTCTAAAGGTGAGAATACTGACCTTTAATCTGGGCCACACCTTCTGCTGGCAGCCTATATAAAGGACATGAAATAAGGAAATTTTGCTCTTTGCTGCTTGTTCTTGTTCTCTCTGGGAGGTCCATTCGTTCACTGAAATTAGGGTCTACTTCTTCAGGATGTAAAATATACTTAAGACTAGCTGAGACATGCAGCATACTGAGCTGAAAAACTATTGAATTACTTAGACATCTACAGGTGGACAGATTATATGGCTGGGCCACAGCCTGAAAACCATTCTAATAAATCCCCTTTCTGTGTATATATTCATCCTATAAATTCTGTTCCTTTAGATCAGTAGTTCTTTTTTTTTAGATATTTATTTATTACTTCAGGTTACATCTCCATCACAGTGTCCTCTTTCTACCCCAGTCCTGCTCCCCCACCCTCCAACCGCTATCCCTTCCATCACACTCCTTTGGAGTGGAGTGTCCCTACATAACAGTCCTCTGCCCCATTTCAGCAGTCATATAAGGGCCAATAGTCTCCTCATACACTGGGGGCCTACAAGGCAGCACCACTAAGGCAAAGTGTCTCATTGACAGGTAAAAAGTCTATGTTCATGTTCCCTTTGGTGCATTGGTTGTAGTATAGTTATCGTGCACTATATGGCTAAAATCCAACTATAAGTGAATAGATGCCATGTGCATCCTTCTGAGTCTGGGTTAGCTCACTCAGGATGAGCTTCTCTAGATCCATCCATTTGGCTGCAAATTGCATGATTTCGTTGTTTCTGATAGCTGAGTAGTATTCCATTGTGTAGATGTACCACAGTTTTTTAATCCATTTTTCAGTTGAGGGACATCTGGATTGTTTCTAGTTTCTAGCTATTACAAATAAAGCTGCTATGAACATAGATGAGGAAACTTCCTTGTGATTCAGTGAGGAATCATTTGGATGTATCCCAGAATTGGTATGGCTGGGTCTTGAGGTAGGGCTATTCCAAGTTTTCTAATATATCACTAGAATGATTTCCATAGCAGTTGTAAAAGTTTTCACTCCCGTCAGCAATGGAGGAGTGTTACCCTTTCTCCACAACCTCGCCAGCATGTGCTGTCATTTGAGCTTTGGTCTTAGCCATTCTGAATGGTGTGAGATGGAATCTCAGAGTCATCTTGAGTTGCATTTCTCTGATGATTAAGGATGCTGAGCATTTCTTCCAAGTGTCTCTCAGCCATTAGGGATTTATCCTTTGTGAATCTCTGTTTAGCTCTGTTCCCCATTTTTGATTGGATTATTGGTTTCTTGGCATTTATTTTCTTGAGTTCTTTGTAAAGTTTGGATATTAGCCTCTGTCAGATCAATAGTTCTTAACCTGTAGGTTGTGACCCCTTTGGGCATCATATGTCAGATAATCTACATATCAGATATTTACAGTTCATAACTGTTATGAGATTATGCAATTTTAAAATTACAGTTATGAGATAATATTGAAATAAGCTCAGGGTTGGGAGTCATCTCCACATGAGGAATTGTAATAAAGGATTGCAACATTAGGAAGGTAGAGAACCACTGCTCTACACAATCCTCACTGTTAATTATTATTACAGTGAGATAGCATCATCAGTGATCTAACCTATTTCATATTCAAAAATATCTTTCTAGGTCAAATCACCATTATCTTTCACATTAAATATTGAAGCCATATCCTTCCTCAAAATAATAGACTTTAACCAAAAAATTCAATTTGCAAAATTTAATTCTGGTTTGGATTTTCTGTTCTCTAACTTGCTGCATTAACTTTGACTTCTTCTCACAGTTTACAGGATAACCTATAGTCACTTGGTGCCATGCCTCATCTTGTTCTTACTAAATTTCTTGGTTCTTCTGTGTTCCTTTATAACAGATATAAGCATCAACTAAACTTGGGTGCATCACTGGTAATGCCAAATTCAAGGGAAAACTCATTCCCAACAGTATTTGACAGTCCCCCCAATTATATTCTGACATTTTGTCTCTTATCCCTTTCCTATGATGTTGATAAGAATCTACAGTTTTATTTAAAAAAAAAATCTTTCTCTTTCACTAGGCTGGTGATCATCAACTAGAGATGACCTTCCTCTTGCCCAGATCTGACAATGACAAAGGATGTATCTTGCTTTAAAAACTGTCTATCAGTGAGATGGGAAGTACATAGTGCCAGAATCTAGTGGACTGTGTCCAGAATACTTCTAAACATCTTCTAACACACATGATAGGTTCTTACTGATTTCCCAATATATCTGTTCTATTGTTTCATTCATTATTCCATAGGTCTTGTAGTTGACTAAAATTTGTTACTTAAACTCTCTACTTTGGAGTTTTTGTTTCTCTTTGCTTTGTTTGTTTGTTGTTGTTGTTGCTTTTTGTTTATTTAGTTTTGAAGACAGATTTTCACATAGCATACTTGAAATACTACTAAATATATTTTATTTATTCTATTCAAATTTTCATTCATTATATATATAGCCTAGGCTTAAGTTGAAAACACTGCATACCCAAAGTTGACATGAAACTTCTCATCCTTTTACTTCTCCCTCCCATGTTC
>CAJQZJ010029058.1:0-13784 GCA_907164525.1 Lophiomys imhausi | reverse complement strand
TATTGCCCTGGACTTAAGCAGGCGCGGGCCAGGCCACTCCAATCACTTGGAGTCATACAATGTCTGCTTAATGCTTCCACTTGAGCCAATGTAAAAGAAGCGGTAATGCCATAGGTATGAACCGACTCTGCAAGGGATTTAACTACTTTAAAATCAAGCGGTTCCTCGTACATATTCCCTTGTGGGTCTTGGTATACCGGATAGGCAAACTGTAATTCTGTTCTTACTTGTGTCCACATCCCTGGGCAGAACGATCTCCCTATTTTTAGGGACTGAACAGGCTGATCTATCTGAATGGCTTCTGAGTATGGAGGGGGAGTTGAAGGCGCCGCGGCAACGGCTTTACTTACACCAACCACCACCAACGTGGCTGAAGGCGCCGCGGCAACAGCTTCACTTACACTGACTGCCGCCAACATGTCTTTCTCTTTTATCTTTTTCTTTTCCCTTTTTCTAATAGAAGTCCTCTCTAACTGTTCTATTAGAGCATGTAGCTCCCCTTCAGAATCCGTGCCCTCTGAATCCTCAAAATCTCTAAAATCTCTAAGATCGGGATAGAGAGGGACCTTCTTTTTGCTTCCCTTTTCACTGTCTGCCTGCTCAGATCTTTCGCCTTTGTTACTTCCCTTTTCACTGTCTGCCTGCTCAGATCTTTTCCCTTGCAGCAGTTCCAAGGCTGATTCTCCCTCCTTGATTGCGTTACAGCATCTCTGATCTTCTAAACAACTCCTCACCATCTTCCAAATCGGTCTTACTCCATGCTTCAGAGTACCTTGCTCCCAAGCAAAATCCAAGTCTCTGCCTAATTTGTCCCTGCAGGATACCGTAAGATTCCCGGACACTGCAAACCACGGAGCCACAGAGTCGCATTCATTCAAAAATCTCTCTAGGGTAGACTTCTTAAGTTTCAAATTCCTGGCTAAAAGTAGCTCCTGAAGAGCCAGAAAAATTGGATGTGACTGAGACAATCCCATGATTAAAAATTTACTTTCGGTTCGCAGTTTTCCCACGAAACTTTACCTTTTGTTCGCAATCTCCACGAAACTTTACCTTTTGTTCGCTATTTCCGCGAAACTTTACCTTTTATTCGCTATTTCCGCGAAACTTTACCTTTTGTTCGCAACTTCCGCGAAACTTTATTGTCCCAATTTACCCCGGGGAACTTACCAGTGCACTTCCCCTGACTGCAGGAGTTCTGAGTCTTTTCTGTTTCCCCGTACGGGCCACCACTTGTCGCGTCCCTCTCGACCAGCAAGAACGACGCAACTCGCAAAAGCTCTTCTCAAGCAGTTTATTCAGGTCCCTTGAAAACAGTCTTCCGAATGCCCGGGCAGACCCAACCCACAGGCTAAATACTATATGAACAGCCAATCAAGTAAAGCCACGTGGTGCTATCTTTGAGGCCCACTTATGCGGAAGCAAGCCAGATCAGCGGTCTTAACCAAATATGGACTTGTTTACCACCAAGAGCGCTCACCATCAGGCTGGTGGAAGGCGGAAACCGGCGCCATCTTTAGGGTACGGCACGTCGCAGCTCTCTACAGGAGGATCCACAGGAACTTGTTCAGTACATGGCATCTTCTACAAATTTGAGTTATTTCATCAGATATCTGACAGATTCTGCATGGTACAGAGAATGGAGATTACAGCTTTTTCATCTGTGGACCACAGACAGCCACACTAAGGGTTGGATAACTGAATGGAAGTTAAAAAAATGGCAACACTTGAAGGTTATTGAATGTGTGGTGACCAAATACTAAGTCAAAATCAAATGCACAGTGTGAAAAATGAACATGTGTTATTTTTAATATAAAAAATAAAACACCTGTTGTTAGATTTTTACCAAAGAAGATATAGGAGCCAGATACTGGGATGAAAACCTGCTAGCTTAGAGAGGCAGAGAAAGCACTCAGATGATCTTTCTAATCTACCAATGTCCCAGAAGCAAAATCATGTTCCTACTCAGCTCATGTCCCAGAAGGAAAAAGCTTGGTAGCTCACCCAGCTGACTTTCTTATTCAGCTGAAAACCCTAGAGGAAGAAGCTCAGAAGAACCTAGAGAATGAAGCCTAGAAGGAGAAAACTGTTGCTGTAATTTTTAAACTATTTATTAATATCTATAAACACCTTACAAACCAACAAACCCTAACATTTTAGAAATGATACCCAGATCAAGATGTCCTCAGGGACAGGTTCTTTGAGGGCAACTGGTCAGCAGTCTGTCTGCAGGAACACCCCAATCAGCAGTCAGTCAGTGGTCACCTGGCTCTGGAGTTGCTATGGCAGCCTCACTTTCACTTGGGGTTTAACTCCTCCGGCCGTCTGGCTCCTAGCACCACCTCTACCCACTAGACCTCGAGGCCAGTCTGCCTCGTCTCTCCTTAGCCTGCCTGGTTCTTACAAACCTTCTCTGTACAGGTCCTGTGCCATGCCTCTTCTGCCAGCCTGAGCTTGCCACCTTGGGTCTGATCCCACTGGAGGCCAGGGTCTCCTCACCATCTGCTGGCCTAGTCGCAGGCTCCTGGCACACCTTTGCTTGGGGTTGGGCCTTTTCCATCCATTAGGCTTCACTGCCAGCAGTTGGCACCGAGGCCTCTGGTGGGTCTTGGGTTTTTCAGCCATGCCCTTTGGCAGGGCTTTGTCTCTGTTGCAGGTGCTGCTTTCTGAGGCTTTTCTCAGCCTTCCAGGGCTCTGATCACCTAGGCTGCAATCTTCAGCAAGGCTCAGCAGCTAGAGTCTTTTGAAGTTAGGCAGCAATGAGCAGATGAACAGCATTCAGAAGCAAGGCCAAGCAAAACACCCTCTCTCCAGGTTCCTGGGCTTTCCTTTATATACACATATGCTGTCTCTTAATTATGCATCAGGCTGCCTTCTCATTGGTCAGCCTGGTACACCTGTTGACCACGTGTGCTGCCAGGTGTTTCCCACAGGTACAAGTCTTGATGCTGACTTTGTATACCCTTTTTAAGAGTCTGCATTTCAGAAGCCCTTATATATTCACTACAAAAAAACCCCAAAGGAGAAAACCCAAAGGAAGAAGCCTTGAAGGAAGAAAAACTTTGAAGGAAGAAAGACTTCTGATGGAGAAAACCTCCTGAAAGAGAAAACCTCTGAAGGAGAAAACTTCCCAACTCCTTCTCCAAGCTGTCTTAAATACTCTCAGGTCAGTGTCTCTCCTTTCTATTTAATCCCTGTCTACCCCTTGACATAGGATTAACTTTATTTAATCCTGTGTACAGAAAGTTCTTGGATTGAAGGTGTGTACTAGGGCAGATCCACACCATAAGTACTTGTTTACAGTAAACAGAAAGCTCTAGGAGTAAAGGCTGAGCCATCCCACAACTAGAAACAGACTTTTACAGTTTACATATTGGGGTTTACACTATGATCAAATATTCTGCAGCAAACGTGAGATGTTCCTGGCTCTCCTGTGCAGCACCAGGGCTTCACTGAGGCCTTGCCCTGAATGCAACATGTGCACACTTTGCACTGGGCATGCTGTTATACAAACAATGTCAATGAATACGTCTGAAACATTTGACTCATATTCTAGACCTCTGTGTTATGAATTTGAGAATTTTGTTTGTTTATTTGTTTTTCAAGACAGGGTTTCTCTTGTAGCCCTGGTTGTCCTGGAACTCACTCTGTAGACCAGGTTGGCCTTGAACTCAGAGATCTGCCTGCCTCTGCCTCCCAAGTGCTGGGATTAAAGGTGTATGCCACCACTTCCATATGTGTGTGTGTGTAGTTTTTTAATCTTATAGAAGCACAATGGTTTAATCAAGAAAACAAAAAATTTTAATATTTTCCTACTGTCATTTTTAAGAATGTGAGTAATAAGTTGCTTAATTTTTGGATTGTTTTAGAATGTTTGATTTTTATAAATTGCTGTGTGAGCTGATGATTTGAGTTTCATAAAAAAAATCCCTAAATGAGTTTGGCTTGGGATTAGAACAGAATTTCTAACAATTTCTGAAAGTGCCCCTAAACATGCTTCTGTCATTTTTTTTTTTTTTTGGTTTTTTTTCGAGACAGGGTTTCTCTGTGTATCTTTGGCTGTCCTGGACTCACTTTGTAGACCAGGCTGGCCTCGAACTCACAAAGATCCGCCTGCCTCTGCCTCCCAAGTGCTGGGATTAAAGGCGTGCGCCACCACCGCCCGGCTACTTCTGTCATTTTTATTACATGTTTATGTGAAATGGTATTTTTAGGCTTGATGATTATAAAATAAAAATATTGATCTATTTTGGAAAACAGCGAAGAGGCCCTACATCCTGCCACATCAACTATTTGTTTGACTGCTGACTTTTCAAAGAATATTTTACAACTATTCTTTGACAGTTTCATGCATAAACAATCTATCTTGATGATATCCACCATAGATTCTCCCTCCATCTCTCCCAGGACACCCTTCTCCAATACTCCCCCTTTCCATTTTTATCTCCTCTTCTTCCTCCTCCTTCTTCTCCATCTTCTTCTTAATAATTCTCTGAGTCCAAGAAGTGCTGCCTGTATGTGCACACATGCCCAGGACACAGACAGCCCACCAGTGGCTACACCCTCACTCCTGAAGAAGGACTCCTCTGTCCCAGTACTCATCAGTTTCCAGTAGATCCTCAGATAAGGCAGAGCCTCATGTGCCCCTCCCTCATTCATTCCTGTTAGAGTGTTGATGGCCTTGATCTTGTGCAGGTAATTGTAGCTTCTGTGAATGGACTTGAGTGCATGGACCATGTCATGACCCGAAGAGATCACTTCACAACACTTCTCACCATACTTTAGTTTTTACACTCTTTCCGCCTCCTCTTCCTCCATGTCTCCTGGACCTCAGAGGGGGTGTTGATAAAAGATGTCCCATCGAGGGCTGAGTACCTGACGGTCATCTCTGCACTTCGACCAGTTACGACTGTCTTCACTGACTGCTGCAGCTCTGTTCAAGGTTGGGCACAGCACCGATCTAGTGGAATGAACATAAATATCTAGAAGGCGGTGTGAAAAATTGTCCATTTAGCAAAACAACATTAGTAGGTTCTTCCCTCTACAGTCATGGGATTTTGACTATGTTTACAGTATCAGGCATTAATTTTCTCCTGTGGAACAGACCTCAAGTCAGAGCATGCCACTGGGCACTAGAGGGCACAACTTGTATGAAGATCAATTTTGTAGTATGTAGCAGTTTACTTGTGAGTCTGTTAGTGGCTTGTCTCCTCCAGCCCCCTGAATATCACCTTCCACCACTATGAAAGTAGCCAGGATGGAGGAAGCTTCCATGACACTTCTAGCTTGGTCTCTGTACGTTCTGCAACCAAAGTGTGTTGTTGTGTCTTTCCCAATAGGAACTGACCATCTAGTTACAGTTGGCAACCAAGGGAAACAGCAGTAGCCTGTATTCTGATCAATAACTTAAAGGAAGGTATCCAATGCCTGGCACTGAGCTTTCTTTCCTTTTCTCTTCCTTCCTTCCTTCCTTCCTTCCTTCCTTCCTTCCTTCCTTCCTTTCTATCTATCTTTCTTTCTTTCTTTCTTTCTTTCTTTCTTTCTTTCTTTCTTTCTTTCTTAGTTTCTCTGTGTAACAGCCCTGGCTGTCCTGGACTCACTTTGTACACCAGGCTGGCCTTGATCTCATAAAGATCTGCCTGCCTCTGCCTCCCAATTGCTGGGATTAAAGGCGTGCGCCACCACAGCTCGCCCAAACTCCTTTTTCAAAAGGAGACCATTAATTAGATTGCAAAGCAATGAGTTTCTATAAGCCTTCTTCATACCCTTGTTTGGGTTATCCCTTCCCATTCCTGCCCGCAAAGTTTTCACTCCCAGTGTTCCTCACCTCTACTTTAATGTCATGTGTGTTCTACTCTCCCCTCCTTGCTTGAGACCTCTTTCCCTCTTCCCTTCATAATACCTTTCTAGCTTCCTGACCGATTCAGACACACCAACTTAAACACACAGATCTAAACATTTGAAGCAGGACTTCACATAGTAGACAGAACATGCAATGTTTGTCTTCCTGGGCCCAGGTGACCTCCCTCACCATGACTTTTCCAGTTCTGTCCATTATCTTGTAAATGTCACTTTCTTAGCCAGGCAGTGGTGGCACATGCAGCTAATCCCAGCACTCAGGAGGCAGAGGCAGGCAGATTTCTGTGAGTTCAAGGCCAGCCTGGCCTACAGAGTGAGTTCCAGGACAGCCAGGGTTGTAGAGAGCTGTGACGTGCCGCACCCTAAAGATGGCAATGGTTTCTGCCTTCCACCAGCCTGATGGTGAGCGCTCTCGGTGGTAAACAAGTCCATATTTGGCTAAGACCGCTGATCTGGCTTGCTTCCGCATACGTGGGCCTCTAAGATAGCACCACGTGGCTTTACTTGATTGGCTGTTCATATAGTATTTAGCCTGTGGGTTGGGTCTGCCCAGGCATTTGGAAGACTGTTTTCAAGGGACCTGAATAAACTGCTTGAGAAGAGCTTTTGCGAGTTGCGTCGTTTTTGCTGGTCGAGAGGGACGTGACAAGTGGTGGCCCGTACGGGGAAACAGAAAAGACTCAGAACTCCTGCAGTCAGGGGCAGTGCACTGGTAAGTTCCCGGGATAAATTGGGACAATAAAGTTTCGCGGAAATAGCGAACAAAAGGTAAAGTTTCACAGAAGTTGTGAACAAAAGGTAAAGTTTCACGGGAAACTGCGAACTGAAAGTAAATTTTTAATCATGGGATTGTCTCACTCACATCCAATTTTTCTGGCTCTTCAGGAGCTATTTTTAGCCAGGAATTTGAAACTTAAGAAGTCAATCCTAGAGAGATTTTTGAATGAATGCGACTCCGTGGCTCCGTGGTTTGCGGTGTCCGGGAATCTTACGGTATCCTGCTGGGACAAATTAGGCAGAGACTTGGATTTTGCTTGGGAGCAAGGTACTCTGAAGCATGGAGTAAGACCGATTTGGAAGATGGTGAGGAGTTGTTTAGAAGATCAAGGAGGGAGAATCAGCCTTGGAACTGCTGCAAGGGGAAAGATCTGAGCAGGCAGACAGTGAAAAGGGAAGCAAAAAGAAGGTCCCTCTCTATCCCGATCTTAGAGATTTTAGAGATTTTGAGGACTCAGAGGGCACGGATTCTGAAGGGGAGCTACACGCGCTAATAGAACAGTTGGAGAGGACTGCTATTAGAAAAAGGGAAAAGAAAAAGATAAAAGAGAAAGACACGTTGGCGGCAGTCAGTGTAAGTGAAGCCATTGCCGCGGCGCCTTCAACTCCCCCTCCATACCCAGAAGCCATTCAGATAGATCATCCTGCTCAGTCCCTGAAAGTAGGGAGATCTTTCTGCCCGGGGATGTGGACACAAGTAAGAACAGAATTACAGTTTGCCTATCCAGTATACCAAGACCCACAAGGGAACAGGTACGAGGAACCGCTTGATTTTAAAGTAGTTAAATCCCTTGCAGAGTCGGTTCGTACCTATGGCATTACCGCTTCATTTACATTGGCTCAAGTAGAAGCATTAAGCAGACATTTTATGACTCCGAGTGATTGGAGTGGCCTGGCCCGCGCCTGCTTAAGTCCAGGGCAATACTTAGACTGGAAAGCTTTCTTGATTGAGTATGCCACTGAGCAAGCAGCCATTAATCAGAGAAATGGAAATCCAGCCTGGGATAGAGATATGCTGCTTGGGCAGGGGAGATTTGCCAACCAGCAGACAGGATATCCCAATCAGGTTTATGAACAAATAAACCAGAGGGCTATCAAGGCTTGGAAATCCCTTCCTAACAAAGGGGAGGTGAGTGGGAACTTAACTAAGATTCTACAGGGCCCCATGGAGCACTTTTCAGACTTTGTGGCATGATTGGTGGGAGCGGCAGGGAAGATTTTTGGTGACCCGGATGCTGCTATACCACTAATAAAACAGTTGGTCTTTGAGCAATGCACCAAAGAGTGTAGAGCTGCTATCACCCCTTACAAGAACAAAGGGCTAGAAGCCTGGATGAAAGTGTGTAGAGAACTTGGAGGGCCGTTAACTAATGCTGGTCTTGCTGCCGCAGTAGTACAGTTGACCAGAAAAGGTGGAGGAAGTTCAGGAGTTTGTTTTAAGTGTGGCAAGATGGGACACTTTAAAAGACAGTGCCCCGGAGGAAGGAGTACAGAAAGTACAGGAAGTGTACAACACCCCAGGCGGCCGGGGTTATGCCCAAAATGTAAAAAAGGGAACCATTGGGCTAATGAATGCCGTTCAGTGACAGACATCCATGGCCAGCCTTTGACTCAAGGTTATGGTGGCACTCGTCCAAAAAACAGACAGCGGGGCCCATGACCCCAGGGCCCACAAATATATGGGGCAGTAGAGAATCAGGACAGAGAACAGAATCAAGAGAGATGGCCAACCCTCCGCCATCCGAGAGACCACGGAGAGCCACTACAGGCTCAGCAGGATTGGACCTCTACTCCACCACCAGACTCGTATTAAGGCCCCAAATGGGGGTCCAGTTAATTGAAACAGATTTTAAAGGACCCCTTGAACCTGGTACAGTTGGTTTGCTGTTAGGGAGGTCATCATCAGCCTTGAGAGGACTTGTTGTCCATCCTGGGGTTATAGATCCAGATTATACAGGAGTGGTTAAGATCATGGTAGCCTCCCCCCGTGGTATAACAGCTATCTCTCCTGGAGATAGAATTGCTCAGTTGGTCATGTTGCTGAGCTTACATGATCGCTATGCGGCAAGGGATTGAGAGAGAGGAAAAGATGGTTTTGGGTCCACGGGCACAGATCTGACTTTTCTCTCCTTGGATTTGGACCAACGCCCCGTCTTGGAGTTAAAAGTTGATGGTAGAAAGATCCTGGGCCTTTTGGATACTGGGGCTGATAGGAGTATCATAGCAAAGAAAGACTGGCCTTCAGGTTGGCCCGTACAAGCCTCTTCTCAAACACTTCAAGGCCTGGGTTATGCTAAGACTCCAGATATGAGTGAAAGATTATTAAAGTGGCAGGACCAAGAAAACCACTCAGGATAAATACAGCCATATTTACTTGAGCTTCCTATCTCCCTTTGGGGAAGAGACCTTTTAAAGGATATGGGATTTAAATTGAGTAATGACTATTCTGATTCAGCCCAACGTATGATGCAAGATATGGGATATGCTCCAGGCTTTGGAATAGGAAAATATTTGCAGGGGCGGAAGAGTCCCATATCTATGCAGCAAAGACAAAAGAGACAGGGCCTGGGTTTTTCCTAGGGGCCACTGAGGAGGGCATTCCCATAACTTGGAAGACGGAGGACCCAGTATGGGTTCCTCAGTGGCCACTTTCCTCTGTAAAATTGAATGCGGCCAAAGAGTTGGTGGATGAACAGATGTCTTTAAAGCATATAAAGCCATCTGTATCTCCCTGGAATACACCTATCTTTGTCATTAAAAAGAAATCTGGAAAATGGAGATTGTTGCATGACCTGCATGCCATAAATCAACAAATGCAGATCATGGGCCCAGTGCAACGCGGCTTGCCACTTTTATCATCTTTGCCAGCCTCATGGCCCATTATAGTTATAGATATAAGGGATTGTTTTTTCTCCATCCCTTCGTGTGCCAAAGATAGTGAAAGATTTGCATTTACTGTTCCATCCTGTAACCATGAGGAACCTGATCAGCGGTTTTAATGGGTAGTATTACCTCAGGGCATGGCAAACAGCCCCACTATATGCCAACTGTATGTGGGGGAAGCCATTGCTCCCTTGAGAAAGAATTTTCCAGATTTAAGATGTGTTCATTATATGGATGATATCTTACTGGCAGCTAAGAGTGAACAAATGTTAGATCGGGCCTATGAAGAATTAGTTCAATTATTAAAAAAGAAAAGGTTGTTTATAGCTCCTGATAAGGTTCAAAAGGAAAATGTGGTTAATTATTTAGGAGCGAAGGTTGGACCTGAAAAGATAATACCTCAAAAGATTGAGATAAGAAAAGATAATTTAAAGACTCTAAAGGATTTTCAAAGGTTGTTAGGAGATATCAATTGGTAAGAGGCTATTTGAAACTACCAAATTATGAAATAAGACCCCTATATGATATTTTGAAAGGTGATTCAGCACTTAATTCTCCTAGGCAATTAACGGAAGAAGTAAGAAAAGCTTTATGTAAAGTGGAAGAGAGGTTACAAGTGCCTTCCTAAAGAGATGGCAGGAACGACAGCTCATTGCATTGTGCATATTTGCCACCTATGGTCAACCTACAGGATTGTTATGGCAGGACGGACCATTATTATGGACCTATTCAATGATTTCTCCAAAAAAAAATCCATAGAACATTATCCCACTGCAGTTGTTGCTTTAGCCTTGAATGGTATCCAACAATGTTTGCAGTCTTTTGGAGTTGCTCCTGCCAGTATAATAGTGCCCTATTCCAGTCATCAAATTAAGATTTTGTGTGGCACTGTAGATGACTGGGCAATATTGCAATGTAGCTTTGAAGGAGTGATTGATAATCATTATCCTAAGCATCCATTGCTATCAATTTTTAAGGAGCACCCAGTGATAGTCCCTAAGGTTACTTCAGTAGTACCACTTCAAGGGTCACCAAATGTGTTTACTGATGGCTCAAAGACAGGCTGCGGAGCCTATTTGATAGAAAGACAAGAGCCCGTGTTATGTCAATTTCAACCGGGCTCCCCCCAAATAGTAGAGTTGAAAATAGTGATTGAGGTGTTTAAAAGATGTCAATTTGCATTCAATTTGATTTCAGATTCAGTCTATGTGGTCAACACAGTGAAAGTATGAGAATTGGCAGGTCCTATTAAGAATAGTAGTACTGTATGTGCCTTATTACAAGAGTTACAAGTTTTAATCTGGCAGAGAAAAAGGTGTTTTTATATTCAACATATCAGAGCACATACAGGATTACCTGGACCATTAAGTGAGGGTAATGATAAAGTTGATCAATGGACTAGGATGACATGCATTTTTTTTAAAACATTTTTATTTATTTATTATGTATACAGTATTTGCTCTACATATATGCCCGGGCAGATCTCAATGTAGATGGCTGTGAGCCACCATGTGGTTGCTGGGAATTGAACTCAGGACCTTGGGAAGAACAGCCAGTGCTCTTAACCTCTGAGCCACCTCTCCAGCCCATGACATGCATTTTTTGGAGCTCATTCCTGGACCAAGCCAGACAGTTTCACCAATTATTTCATGTAAATGCAAGAACTCTACAGCAGAAATTCCATTTGTCTAGAGCAGATGCTAGACAAGTGGTTTTGGACTGTCCTCAGTATGTAATTCATCATCATCCTCCCAGTGTGGGAGTGAACCCTAGAGGGTTGATGCCACTCAAAATCTGGCAAATGGACGTTACCCACATTTCAGAGTTTGGAACTTTAAAATATATTCATGTATCTGTGGATACCTGCTCAGGTATCATACATGCTACACCTATGAGTGGAGAAAAGGCTCGTAATGTCATAGGACATTGTTTAGAAGCCTGGGCTGCATGGGGAAAACCACAGCAGCTGAAAACGGACAATGGACCAGCCTATACGGCACAGTCCTTTGTCTCCTTCTGTAACCAGATGGAGGTACAGCTTAATCACGGATTACCATACAATCCTCAAGGACAAGGAATTGTGGAGCGTGCTCATCGCACCTTGAAAGAATGTTTGCAAAAACAGAAAGGGGGAATAGGCCAAGGCCGTACCCCCAAGGAGAGAATGTCTTTAGCCTTATTTACTTTAAATTTTTTAAATTTGGATGCTCAAGGCCGCTCAGCAGCGGACAGACATCAGGATTCCCATGGTCCACCTAAAGGCATGGTGAAGTGGAAGGATATTTTGACAGGCTCTTGGCGGGGGCCTGACCCCGTGCTAACATGGGCGAGAGGGTCTGTTTGTGTTTTTCCTCAGGATCAACAAGATCCAGTGTGGGTGCCTGAACGCCTTGTGAGGAAGATTCGTCATGAAGACCTTCCTAAGGATCCTGGTGATAGTAGCAATGAGTATGTCAGGAATGACCGAGCCGAGATGGGGGATCCTGTCGATATTCCCAAAGCCGATGCCGGTCAGACATGATGCAACTGTGTTTCCACGCTTATTTAGCAGTAATAGAAGCTTAGGCTTACCCTACCTTCCCTTTGATGATCAGAAAAGCCCTATAGAGGGTAATAGAAATGTCAGCTTGAAGGGTAGTCTGTGCTTTTTTATGAGCTTCAATAGGTCAGATGATACAGAATGCATTAAATTGTCTCAGCAGTCAGCAGATTTTTTACCACAACTGAGGTTTGGGGGTAGGAGTGGTGGTTTGTTTTCAGGCAACGGTTCTCGCCTTGAAGGATGGTGGCCCACATGAGTCTCTGACCAGGACCCCCCCAGGCAGCCATGCTGGGCACCTTTTTGTAGAGGATCCACAGGAGAGGAAGGACCTTTTCCCTGGACTGGATGTCAGGAGTGCAGAGCAGTTTGGGTTCAACAAGATTATTTTTCCTTTAGTCCCATGATTAGTAATATAGTGAATAAGTCTTGTACAGGAATGCTTGATATATCTACTAGGGATCCTCAGCAGACTGCCACCAATCCTTTTGATTTGTGGCTTTTGTGTGGGGTAAATGGAAGTTGCATGGACTTGGGACCTGTCATTATGCTTGGGGGAGGAATTTATCAAAGAGGTAATTTTTCCCTAGGGTCCGCTACCAAATTGAATCTTTCTAGTGGTAGTGGTTCTGGTACTTGGAATTCTTTGTTTCATTCTTACCGCAATAAGACCTTTTCAGCCTCACCAGTGTGTCTCTGGCCTCCTTTTCTGTGGATTGTAAGTAATGGGAGTGCATCCTTGGGTCAAGAAAAGTTAGTATGCCCTCTGGACATATGCTTTTATGCCCTGTGCTGGGATGCCACAGCCTTTCCTGTGGCTGTGGTGACTAGAATGCCTCGATATGTACCAGTTCCTGTAGAGGCCCCTAATACCATGATGCTATTCAGGTTTAAAAGAGATTTTGGCATCACTGCAGCTATTGTTACTGCCATCACTATTGCTGCTGTGGGGGCTACTGCCTCAGCTATTGCCTTGTCTAGTTCTATACAGACTGCCAATGCCCTGAATAACATCTCAGCCACTGTAGCACAGGCATTGGATACTCAGACCTCTATGAATTCTCATCTCAAAGGAGGCCTTATGATAGTTAATCAACGCATAGATTTAATACAAGAACAGATTGATTCTCTTTGGCAACTAGCACAATTGGTGTGTGAGTTGAAAATGCAAGGTTTGTGTGTTACTTCTGTGCAGTATCAAAATTTTACAAAGGCTACTAATCTGTCTAGACAATTGTCAAAGTTCCTCTTACAGGATTGGTCGGCTGAATTTGAAACATTGATGAGAGAGCTGAGAGCAACAATCATCCACATCAACTCCACTCCGGTGGATCTGAGCCTGGCTACTGGTTTGACTTCCTGGATACAGATGGCTATGGATCATCTTAAGGAGTGGGAGGGCGTAGGCTCTTTGGCGATACTGATGATACTAGCCTCTCTGGTTTGCCTATGGTGCATCTACAAGATGAGAGCCACACAGAAGCGTAATGCAGCCATGATTATACAGGCCCTTGTCGCCATTGAGGCGGGCCAGTCCCCTCAGGCATGGCTCGCTGCCATGAAGCCTTAAATCTTCACCGAGCATAGTCCCTGCCCACTGAGGTATTCATTCCATGGATATTAGGGTCTGGCAAGTCAATGACGGAGTAGACGGGTAAGTCTCGGCCACCTAAGACAGGGCAGTCCCGAGTGGGGAGGCTGACCCAGAGACGGGTAAGAGTTTGAGCAC
>CAJQZJ010029055.1:0-10372 GCA_907164525.1 Lophiomys imhausi | reverse complement strand
GCCTTTCCAGGTCCTCTTGTAGCTTCTTTATCTTATTTTTGACTATGCCCGATTTGTTGGCATAGTAACAACATTGCTCCTGTAAAGCCAAACAGATGCCTCCCCTTTCTGCTGTCAATAAGTCTAGCCCTCTTCTGTTTTGTAGTACCACTTCTGCTAGGGAGTCCAGCTGTTCCTGGATATACTGTATGGTACTGGACAAAAACATCACTAATAAGCTGTTGTGACAGCTTATGATATTTATGTAAAGAGACTCCTAATCCTGTAGCCAGGGATGAAGGCATTCCTAGTCCCACTAAAAGAGGGATGAGCTAAACAGCTCTCTTGTATCTGCCCAAGGATTTGGACAGTCTCTAGAGAAGTGTCCAGGTTGTTTACAATTAAAGCAGACCTTAGATTGTGAAGGGGCCGGGCCCAAGTTACTGAATGCCACCACTATGGCCAAGCCAATGCTATGGGACATAGGGTCCACACCAGCACAAATTCTTATAAAGTCAGAAAGTTTTTCTCCGATGATGGGGGCATAGGGCAGCCTAGCAAGCAGCTTTAGCATTTTCAAAGGCTAGTTGTTTTATAAAATCGTTTTCAGGCTCCATTTCACCCAAGAGTCATTCTGCAGCTTCTAGGAGCCGACCAACAAATTCATTGTAAAGTTCTTGGGAACCTTGTCTAATCTTGGACAATGAGGTAAAAGCCGGTTGGATGGAAGAGTCTGCCACATCCGAATGGCAGCTTGTTGTATTTGAGTTAGCAACCCGGGGGTAAATTTGGTTTATCGCTCGTTAGAATCAAAAGGAGCCAATCCTGAAAGTTTTTTATCAGTCAAGGTTTTTGAATTATCTTTAGCAGTGGGATTGCGCCAAGTGAATTCTTGGCATCTATCATGATAATCAGCTTTCCATAACCCTCTCAGGTCCCATGGAATCATAAAAATCTTTCATGCAATTACCTACTCTTTTCCATCTTTTTTTCATTAATGGTGCCCTCTTGAGGGAACCAGGGACAGAGATCAGTGGCAAATAGAAAAAAATTTATCACATCTTTTTTCTTAACTCTAGTACCCCGTGTCTTAAGTGACTCTTTGATTCCTTCAAGGAAAAGGTCATGTTTTGAGAATGTTTGTCCCATGATTGCGATGCATAAAACTTACCTGATCTGTCTCATGGGCCAGTATTCCATGGCCATTGGGGATGATCTGACTCATGGTCCAGAGGGGGCCATGGCGATCAGACGAACCTTCACTCGCCAAGGGGTGGCAGTTCAAGAGTGCCTGCTAGCACGGGAAGGCATCGTTCAGGCAGTGTCGCTCCATTCCATCGAGTCCCACGTTTGGGCGCCACTTGCCCTGACCAGCGGGGCTCGGAGGACTCGAGAGGAGCACCAAGGACCTGAATGAAAGAAGGGACAAAAGACATGGAGATGGAGAGCAAGTCGGGCGATCAAGCTCTCAAATTTTTATTGAAAACAGTGTCAATTATAGGTTCTGTAAGGGGTAGGGAAGCAGATGGCAGGGACGACAGCTAGACAACAGCAGGTTGCTAGGAGATGAAAGGTCTGGGATATCTCGTGGTTGCAGCCGACTGGCCACAGGCTAATCAGGTGACTTCTGAGAATTGTTCTGGTAATCGGAAGCTTCTGTGGCAGAAGCTTAGCAGGGAGCAGTTGATAACTTTCTGTAGGCCTGTATCTTAGGCCCTAATGTAAGTAGGGAAGGTTAGTAATTTTCCATGGGCCTTGGCTCCCAGCATTGAAGTTACATTCCTCAAAGGATATAATTTATAACCAGAGTTAAAGATTAAGCAAATTGGCCAGCCATTGGTGGTGTACTCCTTGAATCCCAGCACTCAGGAGGCAGAGGCAGGAGGATCTCTGGGAGTTCGAGGCCAATCTGGTCTACAAAGTGAGTCCAGGACAGCCAGGCTGTTACACAGAGAAACCCTGTCTCGAAAAACCAAAAAAAAAAAAAAAAAGATTAAGCAAATTATAAAACTTAAAGTTTAAAAGCTAAATAAAGTATATGAATTTGAAGACTTATTTTTATTATCTTAATTTCCTTTTGTCAATGAAATTGTAAAATGGTTCATGAGGTATATCATAAGTATGCTGATAAAGTCAAACTCAAAAGTCACATGCATTTTGGTCTTAAGCAAACATAGTCCACTTGCTTTTAATAACTGCATTTGAGATATATCTCAGAAAATGTCTTGTCTCTATAGGCAGTTTTCACTGATGTTGTTTCTTCAGTTGTATGAAAGTTCTTGTGTCTCAGCCAATGAGAAACATAAACCTGGTACTGGGTTGATGGGTTTCTGTCCCTTTCCATGTTCCTTTATCTTCCCCTACCTTTCTAGCTTGTCTCACAATGAAGAACAGAGGAAATGCAATATGATTTAGATGTGTCTTGTGCTATCTCATAACATTTTGTGGTGCTTACTAATTCCTCTAACTTTAGTGTCTCTGCTACTTACCCATAACAAAAAGCCATCATAAATTGGTTTGATAAACCAGCACAACAAAATAAAACAGAAATACTTCACTGTTCTGCATCTTTAGCAATTGCATTTAGCTATTTCCTAAACAAATCAAAAGCATTTCTAAGGACAAGTAATAAGTCCAAGAGATACATGTTATTCCATAATGATCCCCAACATTTATATCATTTATATCTTTCTATTTTCAAACACTGCTTTATACTTCTACTTCTATGGTACTGTGTGGAAGCATCACCTGTCAATAAAAGGTCTATAGGAAAAGGTAGAACATCTGACAGAGATATTGGAACTCTGAGAGATAGTTAGAGGTGCAGGAACGTTCACCCTGGACTCTGAGGAAGTAGAATGCATGAAACTTAGGAGAGGTAACTAGCCATGTGGCAGATATAGAATAGAATAAACTGGTTATTTAGTTACATGAGCTAGTTGGGGAAAAAGTATGCCTATGACCTAGGCATTTATTAATAAATAATAAGCCATGGGGCTGGAGAGATGGCTCAAAGGTTAAGAGCACTGCCTAGTGCTCTTCCATAGGTCCTGAGTTCAATTCCCAGCAACCACATGGTGGCTCACAACAATCTATAATGAGATCTGGTGCCCTCTTCTGGCATGCAGGTGTACATGTAGACAAAACACTGTGTACATAATAAATAAATAAATCTTTTTTTTAAAGTTATTAAAAATAAATAAATAAATAATAAGCCTCTGAATCATTATTCCTGAACTGGGCCACCTGTAGAAAACCTTCAGACACATTCTATCATTTGCTTTATAATGTGAAGGTTTTAATAAGTTGTGACCAGTAGTAAAATTCATTTCCCTACACTCATGTTGCTTACGATGAACAAATTTGCTTAGACTTACAAAGAAGAGAATGTTCTGTTTCAATTCTGAATTCTCTGACATAAATATTTGAAAGTTTCTAATTTGAGAAAACTTTTTTTCATGGATGCCACCCATCTTCAACTTTTCATTTTTTTTTAATGTTGTAGTACAACTTTACATCACAACACTAAACTGATCCTGAAACATTAAGAATCAACAATGTTTAACATGCTTAAAAAAGAAAAATCTGCCGGGTGTGGTGGTGCACACCTTTAATCCCAGCACTTGGGAGGCAGAGGCAGGTGGATCTCTGTGAGTTCGAGGCCAGCCTGGTCTACAAAGTGAATCCAGGACAGTCAAGGATACACAGAGAAACCATGTCTCAAAAAACAAACAAAACAAAACAAAAAAAAGATTGAGATAAAATTAGAACATTTATTCAATCAAATACAAGAATACCAAATATGGGCTTGTGGGGATAGCTCAGCTTTCTATCAAGCCTGATGACTTGAGTTTGATCCCCAGGACCCACCCACACAGTGGCAAGAGAGAACTTATTCCCACAAGTTGCTATCTGATCTGCACATGAACACCATGACATGAGTGTTACTGAACTTTTAAAATTATTATTTTTTTTTTTTGGTTTTTCGAGACAGGGTTTCTCTGTGTTGTTCTGGCTGTCCTGGACTCACTTTGTAGACCAGGCTGGCCTCGAACTCACAAAGATCCGCCTCCCTCTGCCTCCCAAGTGCTGGGATTAAAGGCGTGCGCCACCACTGCCCGGCTTAAAATTATTATTATGTATTTATTTACTAACAATATTCACTTATACCAAATACCAACAATTTCTTAACTAGTAACCCTATAAATTCCTACAACCCTTTTAACCTAACCGCTAATCCTATTGATAATTATTTTCCTAACCTTTTAGAGGGATACAGTCTCTGGGGCAGGTCCTCAGTCTCTGTGGTAGACCCTTAACGCACTTAGCAGTCCTTTTTCTGGAATATCTCAGATGTAGATTCGTCAGGGTAAATTGCAGTCTCACCTTAAACAAGGCTTGATGCTTTCTTCTCTCTGAGAGACCCCAGCCATCTGTAGGCCAACTTCTTTCTGTCATATCAGCAACTCTGCTGCTCTGCCTCAGTCCTTAAAGCCAGCCACTGTTCAGACAGATCAAACCCCTCTAGGCAAAAGCTGAGCCACAGGGTTTAGTCCTTGGCCTTTTGGAGTCTTGCTGAGGCTTTCTCTGCTCACCAGCTTCTTTCTGCCTCAGGGAGATCTGGCCATCAAGTGATGGCCAACACTTTTTTCAGCAGGACTCTCGGAGCTCTCTAGCATGGGGACCTCTCTTGGATGGGAGGAACTCTGTTTCAGCTTAATTTGGACTCCGCCCACTTAGCAGCTAAAAACAATGTCAGGCCAGATACTTGTTTCTTAGTCCATTAAGTCTTCCCTGTTTTCTTGACTTCAAGCCTTGTTTTTCAGTCCATTAAGTCTCCTGTTTGTTTCCTGTTTTTACCTGACTTCATCCTTGTTTTTCCACAAGCTGATAAGCTAATCACTCACAGCCAAGTTGATCTTCATGCCCCAATTAAGAGACTGTATCAGATATTTACTAAATATTTTCTAAATCTAATTTAATTAATCTAACTCCCTACACATGAGTGCACCACACACACACACACACACACACACACACATATTTGTGCACACACATATGAATGAGTACACACACACAGACTCTTTTTTTTGGGGGGGGGTTCAAGACAGGGTTTCTCTGTATAGCCCTGACTGTCCTAGACTCACTTTGCAGACCAGGCTGGCCTTGAACTCACAGAGATCCACCTGCTTCTGCCTCCCGAGTGCTGGGATTAAAGGCATGTGACACCACACCCAGCCATTACAGATAGCTGCTAACTGCCATGTGGGTGCTGGGATTTGAACCCAGGTCCTTTGAAAGAACAGCCAGTGCTCTTAACCGCTGAGCCATCTCTCCAGCCCACACACACTCTTAAAACAAATTACAAGAAAAATTGTGTAGAGGATACTATTATGCAATAAAAGGAAATGAAAATTTGACAGAAACTGCAACTGGATGATCCTTGAAAACATTATGCTCAACGAAATCAGCCAAATACAAAATGAAAAATATTGTATGGTTCTATTTCTCTGAGATAACCTAGAATAGACAAATCCATTCAGGCAGAGAACACTAGAAGTCATCAAAGGCTGGGAAAGAAATGTGATATTGCACAATAAATATTCAATTTCCTCCTTTCTGTTTCTTTGTGGTTTCCTAGTGTACAGTTTCTAAAATTCTTTGAATCTACAGAGTAATAAAATGTCATTTGTATGTTTATGGCATGAAAAAGAAAGACGGAAAAAAATGCAAGGTTTTAGAGCATCATGCATCTGGAGAGAGCAATGAAACTCTGCATCCTTGGTCCCATGCTTTGTTCTGTACATCTCTCTCACCTAGCTGTTCATCTGTATCTTTTGGAGAGCAGCTCTAGAAAGTTAATAGAACCCGAGTAGGGGATCATAGAGACCCCAATTCATAGCCTTACAGCTTGACTGACCCTGTTGTTTTTCTTAAACTAATAAAATTGTCTTCCAACTTCTGAGTCTATTCTTAAATTCTTTTGCTAACCAGACTAAGAACGTTGAGAAAGGACCCTGATATTTGGGAACAAAAGTTACTCCAAAGAATGGAAGTAAGCCAGAGAGCTGGAAAAGGTCTGAGGCTCAAAAATTTTGGGCCACAAACGTCTTTATAGATATTTCATAGCATCTGCCTTTTCCCACATTTCTAGAGCATGGGATTTTCTCAAACAGCCTGTTTTGTTACTCCTTGGTTGGGGATTTCCAGTCTCCCTCAGCTATTGGTTTCTTTCATATGTTAATCCTAATGCCCCTTTCTCCACATTCTGCTCTCCTACCACCACTACATTCTATTGCTGTTCTAAGAGGCATTTGTCTGTTCCTCATCCCTACCCCAACTGCAAGAAACTCCTTTTTCCAAGGTCAGGAATTTAGACAAAAGCCAGTAATTTCCTCTGGGACTTGAAGAAAGTACATACTTAAAAAAGAAAAGGAGGCAGTCAGTCTCTTTATCTCTGGCAAAAGAAACATGTGGCTCTCCATTAACATATGACTGTGTGCTTATTAACTTGTCAAGGTCAATGAGGCTCCCTCAGTCCCTGCTCACAAGCCCCACCCCAGCTCAGGAGTGCTCTCTCTCTCCTCTCTCTCTCTCTCTCTCTCTCTCTCTCTCTTTCACTTTTTCATATAACCCTGGAAATTTTTCCTTTGTACTGTTGAACCCGAGAGTGGCTCACCGAATCCTGACGCCACAGACCACCAATGCCCCCCGATTCGCTGTAATAAACATGAAGTTTATTAAACTGACGTGCCAGGGTTCGATTCCCCCATAGAGGAATGAACCCCATAAAATGGTTCTCTGGCCCTTTAAATACACAAGCAGCTACAAAAAAAGTGGGGGCACCAAGGAGTAGTTTTTTTTTTTTTTAGCAGGCAAGGCAACAGCCACAGGTGGTGATAAAGGAACAAAGAGTATGTTAAGTTAGGTGGTGACGCAAGTGGGGAGTGTAGAGGAGGGAACCAGAGGGGAGTCTGAACAGACAAGTCAGCTATGTAAGCTTTGATGTTTTCAAGGACTGAGTTCTGTAGAAGGTTTCCAGAAGGAGTGAGGTCAGGGTCTCATCAGAGAGAAGAAGGCCATGTATTCATTAATTTTTACAGCCTTACACTACATCTCACTGCTTTGCTGGCAAACAGCCTTGGCAATCTAGAATAAGCTTTCCCTTTATCACGTACTGAATGGTTATTTTGATTTCTTTACTGTGCCCATTTTTCACTCAGCATCACACTGAAATAAGAACTCCGTTTTAAAAATATTTATTTTAAAAGTGTAAATTTTTTTTAAGTATAAAGCTTCAATAGTGAGCAGAATATCCAGAAATGGGCCTGCTTGCTTGTGGCAAATGGGCATGATAAAGATGGGATACCAATATAGTGGAAGAAAGAAGGTCTTTTAAATAAACAGTATTGACTTGTTAGCTATACAGAAAAAGACAAAAATATGAAAAAAATAAATATTTCATATATTCCATATGGGAAATTTAAGTCGTGTCCATCTAGAAAAATCATGTATGAATTCTTATATTGTCATTTACAAAAAACCTTTCTAATTAGAATTCAAAAATCAGAAACAGGAAAATATTGCTAAGGTTGATTATAAAGAAAAACTACATGCCAAAAAAAAAAATCCTAGAAACACCAAGAAAAATAACTAAGTGGCAAACAAGGGAAAAGCAATTACAATTTGCATCCCAGATAAAGGTTTAATTATTTGTTTAAAAGTAGAAAGGCCATCTACTCCACAGAAAATGGAAAGGAGAAATTAACACACATTTTAAGAAAAAGGAATGCAAAAAGTCCTGGAGCATATGAAAGACGCTCAAGCTGCTGGTAATGAAAGAGATGCAAATTAAAGTTACACTAAGAAACCATTTGCACCTATCAGATTGGAAAAAACAAAGTTTAATAACATACTGACTAGAGCCTCTAGTGCAGTGTTCTTTCTAGTGCCGTGTTGAATAGAATGAAAGACCCCCCCCCCCCGCTAAACATGCCCATTTTTTTGAGCTGTCATTTTAGTCATGCTGCTGCTTGAGATGGGGACTTTCCATGCTGGGCAAGGCCCAGCAAAGACAAGATATCTGTTGCTTGGGGATTTTCCATGCTGGGCGAGGCCCAGCAAAGACAGGATATCTGTGGTCAGACAATTGGGGGCTGACTCACTGGCAAAAGAAAAGTAGCCTTAACAGAACGTCCAGTGTGCTAAGGGCAGCATTATCAGAAAGTCCAGAGTGTGCTAACGGTAGCCTTGTCTGATTTCAGAAATGCCAAGCTTGTCCCTAACCTGAACCCATGGCCTCATTTAAATCAACCAATGAGAACCCTGTAACCATGCATCTGCTTCTGTAAACCCGCTTCTTGCCACCCCAACCCTATATAATCAACCTTTACCCTAGCCCGGCACGCTCAGTCACCGGAAGGCTGTAGCGTCCGCAGGCGCCTGTGTAAACAATAAAGTTGCCTCTTGCACTTGCATCCGGTGGTCTCAGTCTCTGTCCTTGGACGCTGGGCCCCAGGGGCAGTGTCCCCATTTCAGGGGTCTTTCAAGAACTGTTAAATAGACTTCCTGGTCTCATTCCAAACACTCAGAATTTCATCATTATGAATGATGCTAGCTACCCACAGGCCTTTTGTACCAACCCTTCATCAGAATGCCTTTTTTCAGAGTTTGTTGATTCCAGTTTTAATTATGTATAATTGTTGCATTTTATTAAATGTTTTCTTTTCTGTATCTCTCAGTATAATATGGACCCCTCACCCCCTTTATTTTGTTAAGGTAATGCTAGTTTTAGAACAAGAGCCCTCCCTGCCTCCCACAGCTTCAACAGGATAGGCTCAGCCAAGCATCCCAACATGCTAAGTCGAAATTTATTCAATGTGAATACATTTTGGAGAGGAACAGATACATGGGATCATTGTCCCCAAATTCATCTTTGGAATGCTGACATAATATTAGGTCTAAATAGAGAAAGAAGAAGAACAAAGGAACATAGGTGCTCATAACTAAGTGGTCTTGGTGTTGGATGTCTGAGCATGGAGAGACCGAAGGTAGACAAGAGACTAGAGCCTCATCTCAAGAGACTGGATTGTTTGTTTGTTTGTTTGTTTGTTTTAACAGCAAAAGACAGACTCTCCCATGGGAAAGGGAGTGCCTATGTGGGGTAAAAGAAGGATGTGACTCTTTATAGGGTGGGGTGGGGGGTTTGTTTGTATTACATTTCCTTGAATTGTCTGCTTGAGGCAAGACAGGTTATCTCTGCAAACATTTCTTCTGGGACCCACTGACCTATCAAGGTCATTTATAGGAATCCAGTCTTGTGGCCAAGGCTATCTATCAAGTGTGGTCTGGTTTATCTCAGCTTTGGTTCTCCAAAGTCATCTTTTGAAGGGACCAATGTGATTCCTATAGTTAGAATGATTACTCCTGTTCACTGCCCTGCTCTAGGAGGTGGTCTGTCCTGGGAGGTTTCACTATTCCTGGAATCAAAGGTTTAGAACAACTGTAGCATCCTAGCACCAATGAAGATACTGTAAAGAGACACATGTCCTTCTCCCTTTGGCTGACAGACTACTAAAACAATGTGTCCCAGCTGGGCGTGGTGCCGCACACCTTTAGTCCCAGCGCTCAGGGAGGCAGAGGCAGGCGGATCTCTGTGAGTTCCAGACCAGCCTGGTCTACAAAGTGAGTCCAGGACAGCCAGAGATACACTGAGAAACCCTGTTTTGAAAAACCTAAAAAAAGAAAAGAAAAGAAACAAACAAAACAATGTGTACCAAGAATTTACACAGCAGACTCATGCTAGGAGAAGGAAATGGGTGGGTCCCCGGTGTTAGCCAGTTAGGGAGCTTGTGTCCTTGGAAAACAGTTCACAAACTTGTCAGACCAACTTGTAAGAGGGATTGGAGCCAAGACAATGATGAAAGGAGAGACCACATTCCTCTTTTCTTTTATTTAAGCCTAAATTTACAGTCATTGGTTGGCCATTCCCTCAATTTCTGCTCCATTTTTACCCCTCCATATCTCGTTGGCAGGAGAAACTGTGTGTCTAAGGTTTTGTGACTAAGTTGGTGTCCCAATCCTCCATTGGAAGTCATTACTGGTTACAGGAGATGGCCAGTTCAGGTTCCATAATCCCCATTGCTAGGAGTCTTAGATAGGGTCATCCTCATAGATTCCTGGGAGTTTCCATTGTCCTAGGTTTCTAGTTCTGCCCAGGGATGCTCCCCATCACCGAGTCCAGTTCTCTTTTCCCATATTTTCTCCTTCTGTCCTCCCCTGACTTGATCTCTCCTGCTCCCCTTCCAACCCATCCCTGACCGGGTTCCCTCCCTCAATCCACTCCCAATGTCTATTCTGTTTCCCCTTCTCAGTGAGATTCAAGCTTCCCCCC
>CAJQZJ010029048.1:0-25233 GCA_907164525.1 Lophiomys imhausi | reverse complement strand
TACCTAATTAATTCTGACGGCGGAGCTCTGCTCAAGTAAGTTCTGATTCCCTGCCAGAATGGCCCTTATTAGTACAAAAGTTCGATATAGGACAGTTTCAAATATCTCAGTTTGCCCGGTGTTGGTTCCTGTAGGGGGTAAATCTGCAGTTCAGCTTCAATAGCCTTGCCATTCCCAAGGCTTGGAAGCTGGCCAGAGATGTCACAGACTGGGATCTGAAGGCGCTTTGCAGTGGAGTTACTTCACTTCCAATGGTCACAACCTTTCCCAGATAATTGGATAGTCTGTGTGAGACCTGGGAGTGCCCAGCAGGGTGGGGATTATCTCTGCGTGGTTTCTGAATCTGCCAGCTGGGTATTAGATTGGAACTTACCGGGGATTTCTCCTTTTGGGGGGATGGGTTATCCCGATTCCCAGGTCCAGAGGCTTCCTCGCTTGTCCAAGAGTTGGAAGGGGGAATGTTTGCTTTGTACCATTGTGCATGGGGATGGGAAAACTTGGGAATTTCAAATATTTAATTTTTAATTTTTATTATAATATTTTCTTCCTTTTGTTAGTAGTTTATCTTTGTAATCCTTTTGGTCACTGAACATAGTTCAATTTTTATTTCTTGGTGTATATTGAGGCTCCTTTGATGGAATCATTGATTTCTGGAACACTTTATTATAATCCATCTCACTCTACTTGTCATATGTAGATTATAGTTTATACTTCAATTTCATGTTTTTGTCATTAAAATGATAAGAAAAGAATACACTGAAAAATAAGTATTCTAGAGTTTCTTTCTTGGGGCTTGAACTCTAGTTCCAATGCTTATTACTGATTTGAGAACTTAAAAGCTATATTATCAATGTATTTTTCTTATAGTTGAAGTAGTAATATTACTCAATACATATTATGCATTTCTATGTGAGTCATTCAAATTAACCTAAGTACTAAGAATCTATCATGCTACATATGAATGCTATCTTAATTTTCCTATAGCTAAATTTTGTCTAATGGAACCATCAATTTATAAAAAGTAGTGTGTCAAAATAAAAAACTATTCATGTTGATTTGTACTCTCCATGTAATTGTATAAATTCTTATTTATATATCTTGGGACTATGTCATAAGATAAATAAATAAGGCAGTCACAATACTAACACTAAATAAACCAGTAACATATTTTTAGAAGTGGGGTGGTTTAACAAAATTAAAAACTTAGAAAATTAAGCTTTTCCCCATGTAACTGATTTACCAAACAATAACTGAAATAAGATTATGATATGCCACTAATAGTAAGTTAATTTTAAAAAAATACACTGCATCATAATACTATCTACTAAATCAAACTAGCAAAGAAATGGGAGAAAATAATATCTATACAAACCATAACAATATAACTATATTACCTATAAATTAGGAAAATTAAGGTAATTCTGATAAAATCTAAGAGAATTATTTTTACCTTATCAGTTTTTAAAACTATCCTCTATAGACAATAAAGTGCATTGGTTACAATATTTTTAACATAAGTAGAAAATTGAATAGGTTCCATATACATGGAGAATCTAATTGTTGTTTGTTTGTTTGTTTTTAAAGGCAGGGTTTCTGTGTAATATCCCTAGCTGTCCTGGACTCAGTTTGTAGAACAAG
Organism: Lophiomys imhausi; assembly: GCA_907164525.1. Lineage (NCBI taxonomy): Eukaryota > Metazoa > Chordata > Mammalia > Rodentia > Muridae > Lophiomys > Lophiomys imhausi. The sequence continues at coordinate 23,595 of CAJQZJ010029048.1, read as the reverse complement.
CTAGCCTTGAATTCATGGAGATACGCCTGCCTCTCCATTCTAAGTGCTGGGATTAAGGGAGTGTGCCATCACCCAGCTTCCTAGGATGTAATCTTCATGGGAAATGTTATCATTATCATGTCCCTTTGAATCACTTGTCAGAACCACTCCCATATTAGGTGGCTAGTAAAAAATATTGCTCATAGAAACATTTCTATATACTTACTTCTTCTGTTTGTGGAATGATAAAATATGCCAACTGTTTGGGTATGCATTCTTTTACTTAAATTATGTTTTTGAAAATTACTCCTTTCATATCTATGACTTTTCTTTCACAAATATCCTATTCTATCTACTCATCACATGTATTGTACTATTGCAAAACACAATATGAAATCTCATATATAAATGACTTTAGCAGTTATATATTTTATGAACTCATTGAAATCACCTAGGAATAAAATTATTATGTAGCATAAGTCTGTATATATCTTTTAAAAAGCTGCTAGAATAATTTCCAAAATTCCTGAATAATTTGAAATTTCTAGTATGCAAGTCAGTTTTGTAACTGCTATGACAACACATATGGCCAAAACCATATAAGGAGAATTTATTTTGGCTCCTGGTTCCTAAATTTTTTTCTATAGTTCATAGCAATATCTCTGGAGAGGTAATACATCATGACAAGAGAATATGTACAGAAAAAGACTACCCATCTCTTGATGGACATAAAGCAGCGGACCACTAATCAGAAAGGTCCATGGCAAGGCATATGCCTCAAGGACACACTTCCACTGACCTAATTCCCTAACAAGACCCCATTTCCCACAGTCCAACAACCTTTAGTAATGTATTCATACTTAACAATAATACACGAATTATTATTCTAAATCATCACCATTATTGATATAGATAATATTTATGAATTTTACATTCTTAAAAGCTTCAAGTGATGTTTTATTATGATTTACATGGATAGCTACTAATATCTTTGAACGTCTTTTAATTATCTCATTATTATTCACTTAAATTTTTCTAAAGATAAAAGGTCAAAAGTTTTGCTCACTTTTTATTAAATCATGTTTTTCTAATAGAGTATGTTGGTATACTTTTCATATTTGTATACAAGTCTTTTTGTGAAAAAGGTTATAACATTTTTCTTCCATCCTGAAACTTACCTTTATAGTTCCATATAGTCCATGTGGAAAAAGACAATTATTTGAATCATTATGGTCCCATTTACCATTTTTATGTTGTGTGATTTATGACTTTTAGAGACAATCTAAGAAATCTTTCCAAACCCAAAGACACAATATTTTTCATTATTTTCTTCTGCAATCTTTGTAGTTTTATTTTTTAGATTCAATGTTCAATCAACCTTGAATGAAGTAGAATAAATGGTAAAAATTAAGATTTTTATATTCAGTGTATATCTCATATGGATGTTTACCTTTCTCATGGTTTTATTAAAATACTGTCACTTTACCCAAGAATATACTTGACACCATCATCAGTTCTGTAATGATACAGCAATGTAGTTCTCTTCATTTTCTGTCATCGATCTGAGTGTCTGAATTTAAGCATCACAGCATGTCTTGATGATAAATCCTGGCATCAAATGGTATTATTTTTTCAGGTTAAGTGGTGTTGGCAATACTAGGTCTATTGTATCTTATTGCCTACGTCCAAACCACTTTTCAGTCTTGAGAAAACAATATGTCATGCAAACAAATCCAGAAATGATTGTTATTAAATATAACACTATTTTAATTCTTTTTCAGTTTGTAACTAATTTTCTATAATTATCTAAACTGATAACATAAAAATGTCTTCTTCACTAGATTATAGGTGAAAATTAAAAGTTTGGTGCAAATTAACAAGACTTGCTATAATAGGCATAGCATAGACTCTTCTTAAATTTCCCAATGTACTTCAATGCGACATCAATACATTTCTATTTACATATAATCTTTTATTATAAACACAATTAGCACTCATTTGTCTCACATTCACTATTTAATGAGTTTGATTAAGATGTTCTCTAGAGAGAATAAAGATATGTATGACTAAAAGAAAAGTTTCATCTAACAGCTTGCTTCAGTGACAGACTTAAAAGTGCATTTGAATGGTGAGGGACTGTTATGTAGGGACACTCTACCCCAGAGGAACAAGAGGGAAGGATTAGGGGGTAGAGGATGGGAGGGTGGGGCTGGGAAGGTGGGAAAGAGGACAATATGATGGAGATGTAACCTGAAGCAACAAATAAATAAATTTATTAATTAAAAAAAAGCAGGTAACAGGTTTAAAACACTGTATATAAATTAAAGGTTACAGCCATTCAACCTGGTTTTATAAACCTCCAAGAGTCGAAAAAAAACTTAGAGCTAAGGTAAAATACATGAAATGCGTGGTGTTAGCCCATGCCTTTAACTTCAGCAGAGACGGGAGAAGCACTATAGAGTTAGTTGTCTTATAAATTCTAGAGTTACACGGAACAGGGTGGTAATGGTGCATACCCTTAATCCCACCATTCAAGAAGAATACACCCTTAATCCCAACACACTAGAGACAGAAACAGGCAGATGCCAGAGCTCAAGGTCAGCCTGATACAAAACAAGTTCTACACAGGGAAAAACTTCGATCCAGGGGTGGGGGAGCACATCTTTAATCCCTTCAGTTGGGAACCACAGGTCCTCCTGATGCCAATACTTAGTATGCAGAGACAGGCACATAGGATTTGGAAGGACTTAAGTTTAAAAGATACTTACAAAAGGCCTACTCAATATAAACAAATTGTCCTTTGAGATCTCAAAATATATACACTAAGACTTGTTTAGCTCCAAAATAACAAAATAATTTCTTCTTTAATCCACATTAAAAGATAATACTTTATATATTGTCAAAAAAACAAATTTGCTTCAGGAGAAATACTACCTGACCCCCCCCCCAAAAAAAAAAGGCAATTGTCCCAGAGTTAGGATTAGGGCAGGGCTCTGTTCTTATCTTGCCAGGACATTTAAAGCATCCATTCAATGAATCCAGGGACAATTGAACAACGGAAACCTTAACAGAAAACAGAATCAGACACCAAAGAAGACGAGGGGCCCAGATGATCCAGCCTTGCAGACTTCCTCAATCACTGTTTCCATCAAAAGTCTACAACACAACAACTCAAAATCACTAAGATCGTTCAGCTCCACACACTGCCCCAGCCAGAACTTCAGTAAAGCCTGGAAGATCAGCTTCTGTCTACAAACTTCTTAGGACATCTAAACAGCTGAACACAAAAGGACTGAGCATAAAAGGATTGTATTAACATTTTTAACCATTTATCCATTCTGGTTCGGGCCCCAAACAGGTTTATTACGACCCAAATCAGCAGAAAGTCATTTTAAGAGAGCGACGTCCCATGTCCCGAGGGTGGGGAGGGTGTTCCCCCCCCTTTTTGGTTATTTGATGGATAACAGAAAATTTTGTCATTTAGGGGAAGAGACTACAAGCTGTTAAATGGTCTTGTTAAATGGGTTTTGGAGGTTAGACCCAGGGACTTCCTTCTTCTTCTTTTCTGTATCCTTCTTTCTCTCCTATGTAGGAGTGCACAGACTTGGGAAAAATGGGACATAGACATAGTATGGGAAGGACCAAGAAGAATGGACAGATTATTGAATATGCCCTTATACCTTTGTATATTGATACAAAATTAGTACTATATTTGGCTAAAGTAGTATTGACCATTGTATATTGTGCAAAATTAAGATTTTATTGGGAGGGATCCAAGATGGCGGTGGCCTGCGCGGATGTATTTTGATTTTGGGGTTAACAGTCACAAGGCGGCAAGTGTTGCAGGATGCTGTGCAAAGGTCACGACCCCTTCTAAATCTCATCCAGCTACCCAGAGACCACGGAGGATCCCTGTGCAAGATGCTCCTTCCCACTCTCGGACACGCAAGGAAGCTGCTGGACCAGGGAATGGGGTTCACCCATCTCCCCACCAGGGGAGACTCCAGGTAAGTTCCAACCTAATACCCAGCAGGCAGATTCAGATCCCACACAGAGATAATCCCCACACTGCTGGGTACCCCCAGGTCTCGCACAGATGATCAAACTATCTGGCGAAAGGTTGTGACCCTTGGAAGTGAGCTCAGCTTGGCTGCAAAGTGCATTCAGACTGCAAATCGCAGTCTGTGATGAAACTGGCCAGTTTAAAAGCCGCGGGAGCGGCATGCCTATTGGAGCTGAACAGCAGATTTACCTGCTACAGGAACCAACCCTAGGCAAACTGTGAGATATCTGAACCTTTCGTATATTGGACTTTTGAACTAGTACTGGCCCTTCCGGCGGGGAACCAGAGCTTACTTGTACACTGCTCCACCACCTGGATTAATTAGGTCTCCACCTGGGAGGCGGGGCTGAATGACTCACCTGATAGGGGTGGAGTAAGGCAATTCGAATCCTATACCAAAGCGCCCGCTTGGACCCAACTCCAGAAGACAGCAAAAAAATTCCACATGGCCAGAGGCCCCAGAGCCCCAGACCAAAAAAAAAAAAAAAACAGAGCAAAATGTCTCCAACAAAAGAAAGCAACACTATTCCGCCAGCCCGAACCACCTCACCACAACTGAAACACATGAAAATGATGACAATTCAACATTATGGAAAGTGATAGAGTCCCTTCAAGAAGAAATTAAAACTATGAAGGAATTCAAAGAAGCCACATTTTTACAAGTCAAAACAACTAATAACACCATTAAATAGCTCCAAGCCAAGGTGACTCAGCTTGAACAGGAAAAGGACAAAACAATGAAAGATTTCCAGGCAAAACCAAGCTAACTAGAGAAGGAAATATAAAAAAACGAAAAATACCATTCAAGACATGAAAATAGAAATGGAAACAATAAAGAAAACCCAGTCAGAGTTAAAAGAGGAAATGGAGAATCAAGGGAAGAGAACAGGAATTACGGATGTGAGTATCAAAAATAGGATGCAAGAGATGGAAGACAGGATCGCAGGCATGGAAGATTCGATGGAAGAAATCACTACAACATCCAAAGAAAATGAGAAAGCTAAAAAAAATCTCACCCACAACATCCAAGAAATCAAGGACTCAATGAAAAGACGGAATCAAAGAATTATAGGTATAGAGGAAAGAGAAGACACCCGATTCCATGGTCCAGGAAATATCTTCAACAAAATCACAGAAGAAAACTTCCCAAACCTAAAGAAAGAGATGCCAGTAAAATCTAAGAGGCTTACAGAGCACCGAACAGATTAGATCAGAAAAGAAACTCCTCTTGCCACATAATAATAGAAATTCCAAATGTAGAGAACAAAGAAAGGATATTAAAAGCTGTAAGAGAAAAAGGCCAAGTCGCATACAATGGCAGACCCATCAGAATCACACCTGACTTCTCCTCAGAAACTTTAAAAGCTAGAAGGGCCTGGAGAGATGTCCTACAAGCCCTGAGAGAACATAGGTGCCTAGCCAGACTACTATATCCAGCAAAACTCTCTATACACATAGAAGGATAAAACAAGATATTCCATGACAAAATCAAATTCAAACAATATCTCCTCACAAATCCAGCCCTACAGAAGATCCTAGAAGGAAAATTCCAACACAGAGAAGATAACTACACCCAAGAAAACAGAGGAAATAGAAACCTCCACAGCAACTAAACAAAAGAGAAACACAAGACAGCCAGCTATACCAAAATAATGGGAAAAAACAACCCCTGGTCACTAATATCCATCAACATCAATGGACTCAACTAGCCAATAAAAAGACACAAACTTACAGATAAGATCCGTAAACAAGACCCATGTTTTTGCTGTATACAAAAAACACATCTCACTATTGAAGATAAACACTATCTCAGAGTAAAGGACTGGAAAAAGGTTTTCCAAGCAAATGGACCCAGGAAACAAGCTGGAGTAGCCACCCTAATATGAAAGAGAATAGACTTCCAATTGAAGTTAATAAAAAAAGACAGAGAAGGGAATTACATAGTCATTAAAAAAAAAATATCCACCAGGAGTAATCTCAATATTGAACATCTATGCCCCAAATACAAAGGCACCTACATTTATAAAAGAAACGCTTCTAACACTAAAATCGCACATCGATCGAAACACTTTAATAGTGGGAGACTTCAACACCCCACTCACAACTATGGACAGATCATCAAGACAGAAGCAAAATAGATAAATAATGAGTCTAACAGAGATCATGAACCAAATGGACCTAACAGATATCTACAGAACGTTTCACCCAAACACAAAAGAATATACCACCTTCTCAGCACCTCCTGGAACCTTATCCAAAATCGACCATATAGTTGGACACAAAGATAGCCTCAACAGATACAAGAAAATTGAAATAACCCCTTGTATCTTATCAGACCACCATGGAATAAAGCTAGACTTCAATAGCAAAAGAATCAACAGAAAGTCTACACTCACATGGAAATTGAACAACTCTTTACTCGAGGACCACGGGGTCAGGGAAGAAATAAAGAAGGAAATCAAAGACTTCTTAAAATCCAACGAAAATGAAGACACAACATACCCAAACCTATGGGACATAATGAAAGCTGTGCTACGAGGAAAGTTCATAGCACTAAGTGCCTTCAAAAATAAAATTGTGACAGCTCATATTAGCGAATTAACAGCTAAACTGGGTGCATTGGGAAAAAAAGAAGCAAACACTCCCAAGAGGAGCAGAAGGCAGGAGATCATCAAACTTAGGGCTGAAATCAACAACTTAGAAACAAAAAGAAATATACAAAGAATCAATGAAACCAAGAGTTGGTTCTTTGAGAAAATCAACCAAATAGACAGACCCTTAGCAAAATTAACTAAAAGACAGAGGGAGAAAATACAATTCAACAAAATCAGAAATGAAAATGGAGAAATAACAACAGACATTGAGGAAATCCAGAGAATATTTGGATCCGACTTTAAAAATCTATACTCCACCAAATTTGAAAACTTAAGTGAAATGGACAATTTTCTTGATAGATTCCACCTACCGAAGCTAAATCAAGATCAGATAAACAGACTAAACAGCCCTATAACCCCTAAGGAAATAGAAACAGTCATTAAAAATCTCACAACAAAAAAAAGCCCAGGGCCAGATGGCTTTAGCACGGAATTCTTCTGGACCTTCAAAGAGGAGCTAACACCAACACTTTTCAAACTCTTTCACAAAATAGAATGAAAGAACATTGTCAAACTCATTCTACGAGGGCACAGTCACCCTGATTCATAAAGCACACAAAGACCCAACAAAGAAAGAGAACTTCAGACCAATCTCCCTCATGAACATAGATGCAAAAATACTTAATAAAATACTAGCAAACCGAATTCAAGAACACATCAAATGTATCATAAACCATGACCAAGTAGGCTTCATCCCAGGGATGCAGGGATGGTTCAACATATGAAAATCTATCAACGTCATTCCCCATATACACAAGATGAAAGAAAAAAAACCACATGATAATCTCACTAGATGCAGAAAATGCATTTGACAAAATCCAACACCCCTTCATGCTAAAAGGTCTGGAGAGAATGGGCATACAAGGGCCATACCTAGAAATAATAAAGGCAATATACAGCAGGACAGTGACCAACATCAAAATAAATGGAGAGAAACTTGAAGCATTTCCTCTAAACTCAGGGACAAGACAACGATGTCCACTTTCACCATATCTCTTCAATATTGTACTTGAAGTTCTTGCTAGAGCAATAAGACAACTAAAGGAGATCAAGGGGATAAACATCAGAAACGAAGAAGTCAAATTATCCCTATTAGCAGATGATATGATAGTATACATAAGCGACCCCAAAATTCCACCAGAGAACTCTTACAGCTGATAAACACCTTCAACAAAGTGGCTGGATACAAAATTAATTCAAAAAAATCAGAAGCCCTTCTTTATACAACAAACAAATGGCTGAGAAAGAAATAAGGGAAACAACCCCCTTCACAATAGCCACAAACAACATAAAATACCTGGGGGTAACTCTAACCAAGCAAGTAAAGGACCTGTACAACAAGAACTTCAAGCCCTTGAAGAAAGAAATGGAAGGGGCCTTTAGAAGATGGAAAGATCTCCCATGCTCATAAATAGGTAGGATCAACATAATAAAAATGGCCATCCTACCAAAAGCAATATATAGATTCAATGCAATTCCTATCAAAATACCAACACAATTTTTTATAGACTTGGAAAGAGCTAGTCTCAATTTCATATGGAATCACAAAAAGCCCAGAATAGCTAAATCAATCCTGTACAATAAAAAAACATCTGTACAAAACAAACAATCCTGTACAAAAAAAATTACCATCCCAGATTTCAAGCTGTACTACAGAGCAATAGTGGTAAAAACAGCATGGTATTGGTATAGAAACAGACCTGTAGATCAATGGAATCGAATTGAAGATCCAGAAATAGACCCACACACTTATGGCCACCTAATTTTTGACAAAGAAGCCAAAACAGCACAATGGAAGAAGGACATCATCTTCAATAAATGGTGCTAGTCCAATTGGATGTCCATTTGTAAAAGAATGAAGGTAGACCCATACTTATCACCTTGTACAAAACTTAAGTCCCAGTGGATCAAATACCTTAACATAAGGCCGTTCACACTAAATCTACTAGAAGAAAAAGTGGGAGAAACCCTCGAACTAATTGGCGCAGGTGACAACTTCCTGAACAAAACACCAACAGCTCAGGACTTGAGATCAACAATCAATAAATGGGACCTCATGAAACTGAAAAGCTTCTGTAAGGCAAAGGACACTGTCATTCAAACAAAATGGCAGCCTACAGACTGGGAAAAAATCTTCACCAACCCCACATCTGACAGAGGGCTAATATCCAAAATCTACAAAGAACTCAAGAAATTAAATGCCAAGAAACCAAATAATCCTATCAAAAAATGGGGGACAGAGTTAAATATAGAATTCACAAAAGAGGAATCCCTAATGGCTGAGAGACACTTGAAAAAATGCTCAACATCCTTAATCATCAGAGAAATGCAACTCAAGACGACTCTGAGACTCCATCTCACACCTGTCAGAATGGCTAGGATCAAAAACTCAAATGACAGCACATGCTGGCAAGGATGTGGAGAAAGGGGTACCCTACTCCATTGCTGGTGGGAATGCAGGCTTGTGCAACCACTATGGAGGTCAGTCTGGCGATATCTTAGAAAACTTGGAATAGCTTTGCCTCAGGACCCAGCCATACCACTTCTGGGTATACACCCAAATGCCTCTTCATGGAATCATAACGAAGTTTCCTCATCTATGTTTATAGCAGCCTTATTTGTAATAGCTAGAAACTGGAAACAACCCAGATGTCCCTCAACCGAAGAATGGGTTAAAAAACTGTGTTACATCTACACAATGGAATACTATTCAGCCGTCAGGAACAATGAAATTATGCAATTTGCAGCCAAATGGATGGAACTAGAAAAGCTCATCCTGAGTGAACTAACCCAGACTCAGAAGGACACATATGGCATTTATTCACTTATAGTAGGATTTTAGCTATATAGTAGAAGGTATCAATACTACAACTAACACACTAAAGGGAACTTGGACAGACTTCTTATTTTTAATTTTTATTTTTAATTTATTTTTTTATATATTAGTTATATTTTTTCTATTTTTTAGTCTTTTTTATCTATTGTATGCTTATTAATTTATTTGTTTAGTAGTACTCTCTCCCAGGCAAGGAGACACTTTTCACTGATGGTACTGCTTCGTAGATCCCTAATGAGTGAAGAGGCTCTTTGCCCTCATACGACCTCTCAACTGAGATAAGGGACTGTTATATAAGGACACCCCACCCCCGAGAAATGGGATGGAAGAGTTAGGATGTAACGAAAAAAAATGAAATGTGATGTTTCTGCGTTTTACTACTAATTGTCATAAACTGTTTAGGATTATTAAGAAATGCAAACTAATGGTTATGCAAGCCTGTCATTCTGTTAGGTACTATGACAGCCTATTATAGTTACTTGCTAAGCTAATCAGAAATAAAGCTGCTAAGAGACAAGCATCATCTGCTTACCCTAATATAAGAGATAGATAGGGCCTCTTCAAAAACCTCAAGATCTGCAGAATATGGCATACAAAGATATTTTCGTAACTTTAGATTTTTTTATATCAAGACATATCAACTCCTGACAGCACCCCCTTTTCTCCTCCAAGTAGAAGATGAGCATCTAAGAATCTCCAGTGGGAGATGATTGAATTAGTCGCAAGCCTATCTCTTGGTAGGAAAAGCCCCTTGCTCCAACTGTAGACAGAATGCTGTCCAAAAAGGACAAAACCTGGAAGCAGTTAAGTCGACAGCCTAGCTCTGCCAAGACAGGGTAGGTAAGTCCTTCATAACCCCTGCTCTACAATCTATGTCTGTCAGAGAAGCGGGGCCAAACGACTGAAGAGCGATGCTGTAATGTATGGAGAGAAAATGGGAACTGTTCAGGCAGCCACTGGTATGTCATTTCTTAGTTTGGGAAGCTGCAGACCCTGCACTTCCTATAAAATCAGATATATATTATCCCTCTCAGGTCTCTGAGGTGATTGAAGAACAGATAGAGTCTTATAATTAAATTTTGAGTTTTTTAGGAGTCAAGAGAGTGTTTTACATATAAGAAGATACTTTTAAAATTGTGTTGCAATTAGTATGAATGTTGAGTCAGATATAGAACTTTAAACTCATGGAGATGGTTAGATAGTAGAATGTTAAAATCAGGTACCAAATACATATGGACTGGTCATTGGGAATGTACATTAAGCCATATAACCCTCATAACTGTAGCCTACTTACCTCTATTGTACTGTATTATATTTATTATTATAAGAGAAAGAGCCATTTGTTGGACTGAAAGGGGATACTGTAGGGGAAATAAGATATACCTTAAACTTAAAAGAAAAAAAAAGGGAAGAGGATGGGTTGTTGAGCGTGTGAGGGTGGGTCTTGGGGGGAAATAGGGAGAGGACTGTGATTGAGATGTAACTTGAAGAAATTATAAATAAAGGAAAAAAAAGAAAAAACGAAAAAAGAAATTTATTAGGATAGTGTTAAGCATTCTAAATGTTAATTAATTGGTCCTTATTGCTGTCTGTTACTTACATTGACTCTGATTGGTTAAATAAAATGCTAAGGCCTGAGACTGGGCAAAGACAGAGAAAGGTGGGACTTCCTGAGATTAGACCAGGAAGCCTGTGCTTTAGACAGAGGACTAATGCATTCCAGCCAGCAGCAGGAAGAAGAAGACACATGCCATGGGTTAGAAAAAAGAACCTCATTCTACATGGCCAAGAATATGGGCCTAGTATGGAGAATGGCAGTCCAAGGGGACATATGTATATCTGGGGTCATATTTGGTTAATAGAATTAAGAGCTAGCTTAGATGGGCCAAGATTGCTCCATCCAGGTCTAGGCTTGTTAAAATCCATGTGGTGTCTGTGTGCTCATTTATAATGGCGGAATAAGGATTAAAGGCTGTGAACAAATTAACAATAATCAAAAATAAATAAATAAATAACGCAAACATTCCAATTTCAAAAGAGAAGCACAGAACTAAAAGGAAGACTAGATCAAAGCAATACTGAAACTCAACAAGGCAAACACCAAACCCCTCTATTCCATATCCAACATCTATATCTCATAATGGAATTATCTGCACTCCAAAGACCCTGAGTATACCTACTCCTTCAGCTTTTCAACATGGAACACATAGCCTCTTTCTTAGGTCAGCTCCTCTTTATGCCTGCTGTTTTTTCTTGGCAGGAGTCCCACAGTTCTGGCATTTCCACATATGGGTGTCCACATTACAACTTATGGTTCACCATCATAGCCTCATAAAGTGACCTCTTATGGTCTCTCTGCAAAGATTTTCTAGACACACATTGTCTCACCTCTGGTTCTCTGGTACTGTGGTAAGACTCCATGTCCTCTTCTTTCTTGTGTCTTTCATTCCATCAATACCAGTACTGCAGGAATGACACTGTCAGGTTATGCTGCCATATCCGCATCTGTGTGGATTCTGCTGCTTTGAGACCTTAGTTGCCTGGGCTTTTCCTGGAGAAACACTTTTCCTGGATACTTGTTCTCAAGCAGGAAATGGGCTCAGTATCATTCTCAGATTAGGCTCTCTCCTTTCAAATCCATGTGCTTTTTCATAAGTGGAAGTATTTAAGATTTATTGGTGTTTGCCCAAGGAAACCGGAAGAACATGTAAGATCCTCTGGAACTGGAGGTAGATGTGGTAGCTAGATGTCTAATTTGTGTTCTAGTAAGTAGACCCCAGTCATCTTCAAAAACAGCAAGAGATTAAAAAAATATTTATTTATTACTTCAGGTTACATCTCCATTGCAGTGTCCTCTTTCCACCACTCCCAGTCCTGCCCTCCCACCCTCTACCACCAATCCCTTCCATCATACATACTCCTCTGGAGTGGAGTGTCCCTACATAACAGTCCCGGGCCCCAGTTCAGCAGTTATATGAGGGCTAAGAGCCTCCTCATACATTGGGGGCCTACAAGGCAGCACCACTAGTGCAAAGGAAACAAAGTCTATGTTCCTGTTTCCTTTGGTGCATTGGTTGTAGTATAGTTATCCTGTACTACATGGCTAAAATCCAATTATAAGTGAATAGATGCCATGTGCATCCTTCTGAGTCTGGGTTAGCTCACTCAGGATGAGCTTCTCCATTTGGGTTAGCTCACTCAGGATGAGCTTCTTCCATCAATTTGGCTGCAAATTGCAGGATTTTATCAAAAACAGCAAGAGTTTTTAGCTTGAGCCACATGAGTTTTAGAGTCTTTAATGTCTGGGGGTCTGCCGTGTTCAATAGCGCCAGTGCAGATAAAAGTACTTATTTAGCCATTAAAGCATTATTTTTATAGCAAATATCATGGCTGTAACTTTAAACTTGTACTAGACCTTTTCTTCACCAAACGGCAAGGTCTAAAAATCCTTCTGTTCTACTTATTTTTCAATTTAAATGCTCTCCTGTCCTAAAACATTATCCTACAAACAAATCAGTACATTATCAACCTCACTCGAATTGTCAGGACTTGAGTCAGAATGCAGTAAGATTCTTTGCCCAACTATCACATGAAAGGCTCTTTATTCAGTTTCTGAAAGAGTCTTTGCTCCTTCTGAAACCTCATGAATCCCACCTCAACAACACATGTTTCTCCTAGCATTCTTATTTTTCAACCTTTCACCAGAATGGTCTGTTAAGCTCTGCTGAGTGTATTAAAGGGTTTGCCTAGTCAAAACTGTCAAATATTCAACACTTTCCCTACAAACCAGTTCCAAGTACCTAAGATTTGCATAATGTTTATCAAAGCAAATGATCCAATTCCTGATATCAATTTTTAATTTTTGCTATTTTCCTTGATGCTATAATAAAATTACACTGATGAAAGCACTTTAAGGGAGGGAGGATTTATGTTAGGTTACAGTTCAAAAAATTACATTCCATTATGGTGAAGAAGTGATTGCAGTAAAAGCACAATGAGCTAGCCATGGTTTACTATATCTACCATCAGAAATCAAAGGGCAATGAATGGTAAACCCAGAACTCTTTTTTTCTTTTTATTCAGTCATTGACACAGCCAATGGCATTCTCAAAAGTTCATTTGTCTAGATATTCTTTCATAGTGGTACCTAGAGACTTGTCTTTTCAGTGATGCTAATCCTGGTAATCTGGTGATTCTCTTTCCACAATCCTTAGCTTTCTCAGTTACATGAGATGAGATACTTTTAGAAGTCCATGGAGTTGGGTGAAATCTGTTATCTGAAGTTGAGCCAGGCTCTGAAGAATTTGTGATGTACAGATGTCTTTAGGCATTCAAGTACATCAGGGCCTGTCCTGAGTTGGGAAATCTGGCTCTATGACTCCATGTCCACCAAAAAGTCTGGAATAATGTTTCTTTTTTTTTTTTTTTGGTTTTTCGAGACAGGGTTTCTCTGTGTAACAGCCCTGGCTGTCCTGGACTCGCTTTGTAGACCAGGCTGGCCTCGAACTCACAGAGATCCACCTGCCTCTGCCTCCCAAGTGCTGGGATTAAAGGCGTGCGCCACCAAGCCCGGCTGGAATAATGTTTCTTATCTATAGGTTTCTGTGAAGACTGGTGTTTATTTTTCATTTTGTAATTTTAATTAAATTAATGTACTATCCAATATTAAATAAAGCACGAAATATAGAGTAACAGTTCTGTACTCAACCATAAAACAAAATGGGAAGAAAAATGTATGTATGAAGTAAATGTGATATCTCTATGTGCTCATATTCTGAAATAATTGTGCAATAAATCTATAAAACAAAGCACTTTATAAAAAGCAACACAGGATTCAATTAAGGATCTGAGAACTCTTATGCAGAATAAAGGTGTAAAATCCAGGTATAATTGGTGAAATTTATGATTCAATTATGTGAATACTCTCTTTTCAATGCTAACATAAGCTACAACTGTAGTTAGCCTAATTATGAATTGTAATGGAAACAAAATATAAATCGCTAATAAATAATAACATATTCACTGTTAATATTAAATGGTATTTAAACATGATATTCTAATATTAAGTTATGAAATGCATTTGCACTTAAATTTTATCTTTACATAGTTTAGAACTATGAAAAATACATTTTATTCAGAGGCACTTAGCTGGAGGCTTTCTTTCTGAGAAAAGAACAAGTTATTTACTGCACAAAATCTCTCTTCTATATTAAAATTGAATTCTATTAAAAGAAAGAATTAAAAGTTTTGCTTTATTTTGAAAATTCCATTATTGTTGATTATCAACTTACACTGCTTGGCAAAAATTACTCTCAGCTATATTTTTCAAGTCTACAAAAGCAATCCATTTATTTAAAGGTTACAGTTCAAGTGCTGACATCCTCATTAAAATATGTAAATTTAAAATATCATAAAGGTACATGAAGCATGTTCTATCCTTCATTGTACACAGTTTGAGTATTGCTGTTTTAGTCTAATTTCTTCAAGATTTGGTTCCCACAAGTATTTTTATATTATTATATATGTCACAAAATTCTTAATATGAATATTTTGCATTGTAGAACTGAATAAAGTAGTTCAATTGTTACTGTTATCCATATAACCTTATGTGTATTTATGAGAGTTTTTCATTGTGCATTTTAAAATCAAAATATCAATCAATACTTTGAATTATTTAAGTTGTATGCATATAAGTTGTATAATGGTTGTGCTTATCTGATTAAAAGAACAGTTAAACCATTTTCTTTAATTTAACCTGACTGACAGATGTAAATGGTTAGTATTGAGAAGCAGGAGCTAGATTAGGAAGTAAATACTTCCAGTGTTGGGAAATAGTAAACAACATTCAAATGCAGTCGCAAAAGGGTGATGACATGATGGGATGACTTACTTTCTACAGCTCGCTCCCTGGAGAGCAAAAACACACTCATATGAGAAGGAGATTAAGCTGTCCATAAGGGCTCCATCCTCCTGCCACATACTCCTCTCATTAAGTTCCATTTCTCAATACAATGGGGAGCAAGCCTCAACATGAAGTTGAGTGACAACAAGTCATACTCAGTTTATAGGGCTTCTTGCCTTTCTGTGGGGTTTTCCCTAATTTGCTTCCGGTATTGGCTACAGGTTATTTACTGAATAGTTCTTCTTGGACCTTCTGTTTATAACAAACATCTCCACAATAACTCTGCAGGCTTTTCTTTGTCTTAATCCTCTTTATAGTATTTATATTGCTCTACAATAAAACCTCTATAAAACTGGAAACTGTCCATTTGCTTTACTATTCTACCACAAGTGTTATAAACAGTGAGTATAAAACAGTAGATACTAATGCACATTTCTTTTGTGAGCAGCACATTCATAGCAATCTTTGAACAAAACCCAACAATTCTAGGTGGTAGGTTTTATGTTAAGTGCTTTAAATATGTGATACATAATCCTGAGAGGAACACTATATTATGAAGGCAAACTGCCTGGCTATAAGTAATGGAAGTAGGATTTGATTTTAGAGACTGCATAGTTACCCACCATGTCAAATTACAGTGCGAAAGATGATTTTCAGTGTTTAAAATAAAACACTGGTCCGGTGAGAAGGCTCAGTGAGGAAAGATATTTTACATCAGATCTGACTACCCTGCTTAGGCTCCCAGGTGCTACATGGTGGAAGGAGAGAATCAACACCTACAGGTTGTCATTTGACTTATACCCTCAACCACTGATGTAACAATGACTAAATGTGGTAAATTAAAACGTTAGTTTCTTTTCTCTGAAGTTACACATTCTTCATTACTTCAGATAAAGAGAGAAAGGTTGAGGACTTGCATTTTTACTTCATTTTGTTGTTTTCCTCAGGTATTACTTTCCATCTACCTTAGAGTACATAACTTTTCTAAGCATACTATTTCTGCTTGATGCTTAATTTTGGTGTTGAAAAATATGATGGATTAAAACTTTGTACTCTGTTGTCTGGGCCACCAATCTGCTTCATTTTATTTATTGCAGTGAAAAATTGTTTTTATCCTTATATTCTCAGGGAAGTCCTTCATAATTCCTGCTCTACAATCAATGTCTGTCAGAGAAATGGGGCCAAATGGCTGAAGAATGATGCTGTAATGTATGGAGAGAAAATGGGAACTGTCCAGGCAGCTACTGGTATGTCATTTCTTAGTTTTGGAAGCTGTGGGCCCTGCACTTCCTATATAATCAGATATATTTACCCCTCTCAGGTCTCTGAGGTGGTTGAAGACTAGATAGCTAGAGTCTCATAGTTAAATTTTGAGTTGTTTAGGAATCAAGAGGGTGTTCTGGATCTAAGAAGATATTTTTAAAATTGTGATGCAAGTTAGTATGAAAACTGAATTGGATATAGAACTTTAAACTCATGGAGATGGTTAGAGAGTAGAATGTTAAAGTCAGGTGCCAAACACATACAGATTGGACATTGGGAATGTATGCTAAGCCATATAACTCTCATAATTGTGGCCTATTTATTTCTGTTTTTTGTATTGTATTTTTTGTATTGTATTTGTTTTTTGTATTGTATTTGTTATAAGAGAAAGAACCATTTGTTGGACCAAAAGGGGGAGCTGTTGGGGATAAAAAGATATACCTTAAACTTAAAAAAAAGAGGGAAGAAGATGGGGAGGGTTGAGGGGGAAGAGAGTAGGAGGGTGGGACTGGAGAGGGGAGTAGGGAGGGATTATGATTGAGATGTAACTTGAAGAAATAAAAAATAAATTATTAAAAAAACCGTTGTACTCTGTTGTCTGGGCCACCAATCTGCTTCATTTTATTTATTGCAGTGAAAATTTGTTTTTATTCTTATATTCTTTTTATAAAGTTTATTTATTCATTTTACATTCTGATCATGACCACTTCACTCCTTTCCACTGGGCCCTGCCCTCCCATCCCCCTCCTTTCTTCCCCCACCCCTTCTCCTCAGAAAGAGAGACTACCCCCAGTACCCTTCCACTCTTGCATATCAAGACTTGTCAGGACTGAGCACATTCTTCTCCATTGAGGCCATGCACCATTACCCTATTAAGGGGAAGTGGTCAAAAAGTAGGCATCGGAGTCCATGACAGAGACAGCTCCTGTTCCCCTTACTAGGGATCCATGTGGTAATGACCAAGCTACCCATCAGTTGCATATGTGTAGAAGGCCTAGGTTCAGTTTGTGCATATTCTTTAATTGGTGCCTCATTCTCTGTGAGCCACCATGGGCCTAGGTTAGTTATCTCTACTGGTGTTCTTGTCCAGTTCTTATCCTCTCTGGATGTTGCTATCTATCTCCTCATTCTTCCACCAGATACTCTGTATGCAATGCCTAATGTTTGGCAGTGAGTCTCAACATCTGGCAAGATTCTGTGGTACATGGAGTTTCTCAGTGGTCAATTATGCTAAGCTTCTGCCAGTAAGCATAGCAGAATATCATTAATAGTGATAGGGGTTGGCTCTCTCCCTTGGGTAGGTCTCAGGTTGTGTCCATCTTTGGTTGGACATTCTCTCAATCTCTGCGGTTTCTTTATTCCTGTACATCTTTCAGGGTAAATTTAAGGTTGAAGGTTTTGTGGGACGGTTGATGATTCTCTTCCTCCAATAAGAGTTTTATCTACTTAGAAGGAGGCTTCATCAGTTCCCATATACCCTGGTGCTAGGGATCTCAGCTAAAATCACCACCATATACTCCCAGAGGCCTACCCTGTTAAGAGTCTACAGCTTGTCCCAGAGATGCCGCCCCCCTCCGTTTCCCAATCTCTCCCAGCCCTATCAGCTTCTGCCCTGCTTTCCTCACAGTTGATCCCCACTCTCCTTTCCCTCCTATCTCCCTCTCCAACCCAATTCCCTCTCTTCATCCACTTCCACAATAGAATAGAAATCTATTCTATTTCCCTTTCTGAGTACTATTCAAGTATTTTCCCTTGGGCCTTCTTCTAAGCTTCTTTGCGTCTGTGGATTGTAGAATATTTATCCTTTACTATATGGCTAATATCCACTTATAAGTGATTATATATCATGTGTGTCTTTCTGGATATGGGTTACCTCACTCTGAATGATATTTTCTAGTCCCATCCATGTTTCCTTGTTTTCAATAGCTGAGTAGTATTCCATTCTGTAAACATACCACATTTTTTTTCATCCATTCTTTGGCTGAGAGACATCTAGGTTGCTTCCAGTATCTGGCCATCATGAACAAAGTTGCTATACTTATAGTTGTAGAAGTAAATAATTAAATTATTTAGCAACATTTAAATCATCTTTAATTGGCCAGCAGTTGTTAATCCTTAACCCACCATTATAAATGAGCACACGCACACACCTGATGGATTTTAACAAGGGTTGGCCTGAATTGAGCAATCTTGGCCCACCTAAGTTAGCTTTTAATTGTATTCTCTAAATTTGACTTCAAATATACATACATCTCCTGGACTGTTATTTCCCACGCTATGCTGATCTTTCAGACCATTTGGAATGATGTTCTTTCCTCTAACCCATGGCATGTGTGTCCTCCTTCCTGGTCTTGGCTTCTTCCTGTTCTTCTGGAGGCTTCTTCTATGATCAATCTTTCTGCCTTCAAAATCCAAGCACTTTAGTTCCACCTACCTCTGACTTTGTCCAATCTGAAGCCTCAACATTTATTTAAACAATCAGAGACAATGGTTAGCCAGAACGGTAACATAGCTTCACTTGGTGTACAACAAACAGGCTTCTGGGAGCAGATTAATTAACATTTAGAATGCATAACATCAACCAATCAGTTCCCTCCTATTGTCTAATAAGAAGGCTAATTTTTTAAACTCATATAGTAAAAACAGTAAGAACGTATATGAAACAATCAAGAAAAGCATTTATAAAACTTACACATATAATGTTTAGTCTATTGGAATCAGGCAATTTTATAGAAGAGAAAAAATCATCTATCTATCTTGGTGTGTCTAAAGTTCTGAACTGAAATATTTTTTATCATATCCTATATTTATAAACCCAAAGATTTTATATAGACTTGAAAATATTTTCTAAAATTTGAAACAACTCAAGTTCAATTGAAATTTTATAAAAGAAATTTTATATCTATTATGTCTTCAACCCCATCAAAGGCATAAGAAGGGATAAAGTTATTTTTGATTGAGTGGGAAGTACAGGAGAGCAACTTCCAAAAAGAAAAATGACAGTTTATTGCCTGGAAAGTCCCAAATATCTCTTGATACCATTGGAGCATCACCTTCAGCCTTTTGGCCAATCATATCTCATGAACCAAATTGTATATTAGGAAGTAAGAAACATTTTCCCACTCTGTCTCTCCAAAATCAGGCCATCAACTTACCTCCATTTAAGTGGTGATCCATGTTTGGACTGTGTATAGTCTGTTGAGAGAGCAGGGGCATTTTTGCCCAGTAGGAATTATCTCCTGGTGGAGACTTTTTATGCTCATTGTGTCCTTCCACGTCAAATGGGAGCTGTCAGGAGCTGACTGTTTAAAGTCAAACAATTCTTAATATAATAAAAAAAAATCTTCAAATACCATTTTCTGAGGTGCCTCTGAGGGCACCTATTTATTCATAAATTTATCTATGTTTGAACAACCAACTGTATATTTTTAACCATTTACTAGCTGTTTAACCTAGTAAGCCTATTTTGTGATAAATTAAGACTAGTATTTGACATCACCAAGATCATGACTGGCCAGCCATCAACCTGTATTATCCAGACTCCTAAACAGATTGCAATAGCAACCCATAAAAAGACTGGAAATAATCCTGTGCTTTTAAATGAGTTATATAGGCATAATACCTTATATCAGAGTTGAAATATACATATATGTGTGTTAAAATATAAAATTATATACCAATGAACCAAAATTAACCTTATTTTTGTATCAATATACAAAATTCTATACCAATGTGTCAAAAGATAGCTTTATTTTGAGAATAACAATAGCTTTAAATTTCAGAGAAGATTAGGTATTCTACCCTTATATCTTATCGTTTCTATATTACATACCCATATTTTCCCTCTTTCTTCTCTTCAAATATTCTCCCCCTATATAAGAGAGGATTGAAAAAAAAGAAAAAGAGAGAAGTTCCTGAGTCTAAGTTCCTATACCTTGCTTAACAAGACCATTTAACAACTTGTAATCATCCCCCTAAACGACATCTATAACCCATCAAATAACCAAAGAATCATCCACCTCAGCTTTTGGAAATCGGGCATCATTCTCTTAAAATTGCTTCCTGCTGAATTGGGATGCAGAAACTCTGTTTGGGGACCCAAATAAAATGGAAAAATTGTTAAGTAAGTTAATAGTAACATTTGTTGTCCAGTCTCTATGTGCTCAGCAATTTGAATGTCCTGAGCAGTTTGAGGTCCGAAGCTGAACTTTGGGTAGGAAAGCTCATGGATTTCTTGAAATCCTGGCTGTGAGGCTGGACCATCTTAGTGAGCTCTTTTGAAGTTGTTCTGGATGTAGATTTTTGAGAAAACAGTTATTGAGGCAGTCTGTATGGTAGAATCATTTGGGCTACTTGTCTTGTCTTCTTTGATGTCTGTTCCTTTGTTTGTAGGTGTGGGAGCCCCACATCTAAGGAGACAGGCTTGTCATCCTTTCTCTTTACATAAATTAAAGATTATGAGTATCTATTAAATCAGTAAGGACATTAATTCTTATTACTAAGCAAAAGCTTATATAGTATCTTCAAAGAAAAAATGTGCAATTTCAATTCTAGATTGTTTTTAGCAAGAAGCCTTATTTTATCAGCAGGGTGTTCCGCACTGACTTCATTGTTTAGATTAGGCTGGCTTAGAATTCATGAGATTCATATGTATCTTCATGTAGTGTGATGGGATTAAGGGTGTGTGCCATTACCGCCCTGCTCAAACATGTCACTTAAATCCCAGATAATAGTAACTCTGTAACCCAGAGAACAACTGAATTGCAGTGACAATTTCAAATTTGTCCAAAATCCTCAAAAATATCTAATTTTAGTGTTGTCAAACACAAAAAAATCCTTTCTTCCTCCCCATATAGGGAAAATCAAAAGACATCTAAAAAAAGAAATCAAGCAAGGACACAAGAATATTTTAAAATATGATCTGTGCCATCCCATCCTATGCTACAATTTTGTTCATTATTCCTTGGAATCTAGTTTCAGCTACATTTCATTGGTGGGCCAATTGCAGATAGTCCTGAAAAGTACCTAGTAGCCAGAGAACTCTGAGCTCCAGCTGCCATCACATTTGTCTTATATATCTGGAAGGCCTCCCTCCTTCCCCTATTTTCATTGTTGGTAAGTTGGTAACTTAGCATTCCAGTTGTAAATTCTTTCCTTTAAGCCTATTCTGGTCTCAGCTTTCTCAAAAAGGATACACAGATCCACAGTTGCCTGTGTAAAAATCATTTGTATGGTAAAAGAAACAAAGTCAAATGGAATCCAAATGTGTTGAGGCATTATGAATTCCTCTATTTTAAATCTAGGCAGTTAATTCCATTCCCTGGCTTATCTAGAAGACTGCTGGATTTTTAGTGCATAAGGCGAGCCAAGGCTTTAACTCTCTGGTTGCAAGGCAGCAACGTTTTTAAAGAGAGGTGCAGAGAAATGCAACTCAAGATGACTCTGAGATTCCATCTCACACCTGTCAGAATGGCTAAGATCAAAAGCTCAAATAACAGCACATGCTGGCAAGGGTGTGGAGAAAGGGGAACCCTACTCCATTGCTGGTGGGAATGCAGGCTTGTGCAACCACTATGGAGGTCAGTCTGACGATATCTTAGAAAACTTGGAATAGCTTTGCCTCAGGACCCAGCCATACCACTTCTGGGTATACACCCAAATGCCTCTTCACGGAATCATAAGGAAGTTTCCTCATCTATGTTTATAGCAGCCTTATTTGTAATAGCTAGAAACTAGAAACAACCCAGATGTCCCTCAACCAAAGAATGGGTTAAAAAATTCTGGTACATCTACACAATGGAATACTATTCAGCTATCAGGAACAATGAAATTATGCAATTTGCAGCCAAATGGATGGAACTAGAAAAGCTCATCCTGAGTGAGCTAACCCAGACTCAGAAGGACGCATATGGCATCTATTCACTTATAGTAGGATTTTAGCTATATAGTAGAAGGTTTCGATACTACAACTAACGCACCAAAGGGAACTTGGACATAGACGTTTTATTTTTAATTTTTATTTATTTTTATAGATTTTTATATATTTTTCTATTTTTTAGTCTTTTTTATCTATTTGTCTGCTTATTGGTTTGTTTGTTTAGTAGTTCTCTCTCCCGGGCAATGAGACAATTTTCACTAATGGTACTGCTTCGTAGACCCCCAATGAATGAGGAGGTTCTTGGCCCTCATACGACCTCTAAACGGAGATGAGGGACTGTTATATAAGGACACCCCACCCCAGAGAAATGGGATGGAAGGGTTAGGAGGTAAAGAAAAAAAAAAACATGAAATGTGATGTTTCCGCCTTTTACTACTAATTGTCATAAACTGTTTAGGATAATTAAGAAATGCAAACTAATGGTTATGCAAGCCGGTCATTCTGTTAGGTACTATGACAGCCTATTATAGTTATTTTCTAAGCTAATCAGAAATAAAGCTGCTAAGAGACAAGCAACAGCTGCTTACCCTAATATAAGAGATGGATAGGGCCTCTTCAAAACCTCAAGAGATCTGCAGAATATGGCATTTAAAGATGTTTTCGTAACTTTAGATTTTTTTTATATCAAGATATATCAACTCCTGACAGCACCCCCTATTCTACTCCAAGTAGAAGATGAGCATCGAGGAATCTCCAGTGGGAGATGATTGAATTAGTCGCAAGCCTATCTCTTGGTAGGAAAAGCCCCTTGCTCCAACTGTAGAGAGAATGCTGTCCAAAAAGGACAAAACCTGGAAGCAGGTAAGTCGACAGCCTAGCTCTGCCAAGCAGGGTAGGTAAGTCCTTCATAACCCCTGCTCTACAATCAATGTCTGTCAGAGAAATGGAGCCAAACAACTGAAGATCAATGCTATAATGTATGGAGAGAAAATGGGAACTGTCCAGGCAGCCACTGGTATG
>CAJQZJ010029047.1:0-10650 GCA_907164525.1 Lophiomys imhausi | reverse complement strand
GTGTGTGTGTGTGTGTGTGTGTGTGTGTGTGTGTGTGTGTGTGTGTGCACATAACCAGATGAGGAGACTGAAGACTGCCATCTTCAGAGAGAATGCTCATCAGGGTGTGGTATTGTTGCATTCTTGCTTCACATACTATGCAAAGTTAAATATCCTTTCAGGAAAGTATGCAATTCATGAATGATACATCCACAACTGAGACAAAGGAACAGAGTGTTACACACAGACTGGGAAGACCCCAATGCTTCCCAATCATGACTAGAAGAATAACTCAAATCACCGGAGATAAGTTATATATTTTTAGCTCTAAACAGATTATTGAGTGATATTAATTTTTTGGGGGGTTGCTATGTCCTTTTTGACTCCCAATATCTATTGGTGCATTTCTACTCCACTTTTGTCCATATAGCTCCCAAGTAAATGGTATAGAAACACTGTAACTTATTAATAAGCTGTAGGCACTATGCTGGGCAGCCTCTGAGCTATACTTATTCTTCCACCTGTTAAAATCCACATAAATGCCCATCACTTGCCAATCTGATGTCTCATGGAGGACAGCTTCTGCTGCATCAGCTTGTCCTTGGGGTAATATTCTCTTGTCCCTGCTCCTGGCCCATCCCATCTAATAGTGAGGTCCTTCTCTCTTTTCATTCCTTCTCCTCATGACTCTGTAGAGAGCCCTCACTCAATTTTAAGTCCTGCCTTCCTACCCTCTCTGCCCAGTCATAAGCCTCAGGCATTTATTGGCCAGTCAGGGATTAATGGGGATAATTCTTTAGGTACATTGGTTAATACAGACAATTAATATCACTCAATAATCTATTTAGAGCTAAAAATACATAACTTGTCTCCAGTGATTTGAGTTATTCTTCTAGTCATGATTGGGAAGCGCTGGGGTCTTCCTAGTCTGTGTGTAAACACTCTGTTCCTTTGTCTCAGTTGTGGATGTATCAGGTTGCAGTATGGACAGTGGCACAGAACTCAGCTAACAGTGTAGAGGACTATCCAGCAACAGATTAAATAATTATCTGTATATATTGTGTCCTGTGGCTTGGACTCAGCATCCATGAAATTGTCATGTATTAGTAAACCTGATTTTAGTGGTGATTGTTTTCTGCTATATTCTATATTTTATCTCATGATTCTACCTCCCACATCTCTGTGAACTCAGCTCATAGTTTCCTAGCACCATGAGACTACAACAGATGGCTTTACTTGGTAGCTTCCTCTCTGTCATTGTCTGTGTGGATTTCAGTTCCTTGCTTCTGCAATGCTTAAGAAACCAGAAATGCCTCCAGGG
Organism: Lophiomys imhausi; assembly: GCA_907164525.1. Lineage (NCBI taxonomy): Eukaryota > Metazoa > Chordata > Mammalia > Rodentia > Muridae > Lophiomys > Lophiomys imhausi. Next base: position 9,350 of record CAJQZJ010029047.1, on the reverse strand, counting down.
AAACAGCAGTGTGCAGGCTCATACTGTCTGGTGGCTTGGCCTCATTGATGTCTTTTTAACATAGTCAAGCATGTGGTCTTGCATTTTATTATTTTTTATCCTGGATGACATTTGTTCTAACAAAAATCTACTTTTGTAATGGAAGCAGAAAAGGAAAACACCTGATTTTTTGTTGTGTACTTGGACCTGCAAGTTTCTTACCTATTGCCTCCTGAGGTTTCTGGCCAAGACCCATCTGCTCACATGCAAATGGGTTCCCCCTTTGTATCCTCTTCCTTCCCTTCTGAGCTCCCTGTGGGGATGGTTAAGGGTCCCAACAAGTTGCAATGGAGAGAAGTCTGGAGACAGGCTTCCTTTCTAGGAATCATTGCTTTCTTCTTTACTCTAAGTCTGTAAAGTGTCATCTACCTACTTGACAAAAAGAAATTTTTTTAAGCAAAATGATTATTCATGGAAGTATTCCTTTGCTTAGGATATGTTTGTGCTGCCCCAATAGCCAAAATACAAATGGAACATTTTAGGCACAAATGTTTCAAAATATCTGTGCATTTTTAGGCCACTGAGTAAATGAGTGTGTGAACACTAATAGTTTATTACAACTAATTTACTAATGATGCTGTAATTTACACTTTTGAATATGAATGAAAGAATATTCTTTAAAAAAGGAAACAGCAGGTCATTTATCTATTGTTGCATATTTGTAGCTTGTGTTGTAGTGTGTGGTGCATGCATGTGAGTGAGCCTACACACATGGCTATGTTTGAGCATGCAGAGGCCTGAGAAGGATATTGGGTATCCTTTCTACTCTCCACCTTATTCGCTTGAGACAGGGTCTCTCACTACACATGAAGTTCACCATGTCAGCCAAGTCGATGGACCAGTGGGCATTCAAGATAGGCCCCTTTCTATCTACCAGCATGGAGTGTACATGAGTGTACATGAATATATACTCATGCTGTGCTTTTTACATGGACACTACAGATCTGAACTCAGACCTCATGCTTGCAGAGAAAGTGTCTCTTGGGTGATTCTAGACCCTTCAAGCAACACTTGTAGGAATTTTTATTGTGAGGATGACTTTGGAATGGGACTCAAAGACATGGGAACCCTCATATCCCAGAAAAAGTCAAGCCTTTTGAAAAAAAAAAAAGAAATAAATAGGAACCTTACAAGTCCCCAGCTTCTTAACAGATCGCAATTCAGAGTCAAATGGGAATAGCCACAGCCACAAAACCAGGTGACTTTGTTACTGTTCCCTTTTAAGCGGCCTGCAAATGCATTTCTCATCTGAGAACACCTGTGCTTGGCTCACATATTCACCACCCTGTGTCTGCTGGACCTCAAGTTCAAGGACATTGTTGTGCAGCAATTTCTTCTGAGATGAAACACTCCATCTTGCAAGGAGCTGTTAGGAGTCAGGAACTAAACAACTCAAAAGTTACAGGAAGTCCCTGAAACTGACCAGATGCAATAGGCTCCTCCTCCTAAGCTTATAAAAGTAGTAGTAAGGACAGCCAGGAGACACTCCCAGACAAGCTGAGCAGCCTGGAAGAGGCTCAGGCCAACAGAGCTCCCTGAAAAAGACACTCTTTAACTTGTAAAGTTGCTTGCAAGTTGTGTAGTGGGCTCTAGGTTTCCAGCTTCCATGAGGTGGCACCCCACCCTTGCTGGAGTGGGTGTGGAGTGATGCAGCTGTCTTTTTTTTTTTTTTTTTACTTTATTTTTTATTTCTTCAAGTTACATCTCAATTGAAATCCCCTCCCTACCCCACCTCCAGTCCCACCCTCCCACCCTCTTCCGCCTCAACCCACCCATCCCCTTCCTTTTTTATAAGTTTAAGATATATCTTTTCCCCCCAACAGCTCCCCCTTTCAGTCCAACAAATGGCTCTTGCTCTTATAATAATAAATACAATACAAAACAACAGAGGTAATTAGGCCAAAATTATGAGAGTTATATGGCTTGGCATACAATCCCAATGTCCAGTCTATATGTATTTGGCACCTGACTTCAACATTCTACTGTCGACCTATCTCCATGAGTTTAAAGTTCTATATCCAACTCAACTTTCATCATAATTTAAAAAGCATCTTCTTAGAACACCCTCTTGATTCCCAAACAACTCAAAATTTAACTATGAGACTCTAGCTATCTATTCTTCAACCACCTCAGAGACCTGAGAGGGACAAATATATCTGATTATATAGGAAGTGCAGGGCTGCAGCTTCCCAAACTAAGAAATGACATACCAGTGGCTGCCTGGACAGCTCCCATTTTCTCTCCATACATTACAGCATCAATCTTCAGTCATTTGGCCCCATTTCTCTGACAGACATTGATTGTAGAGCAGGGGTTATGAAGGACTCGCCTACCCTGTCTTGGCAGAGCTAGGCTGTCGACTTACCTGCTTCCAAGTTTTGTCCTTTTTGGACAGCAGTCTGTCTACAGTTGAAGCAAGGGGTTTTTCTACCCTGTCTTGGCAGAGTTAGGCTGTCGACTTCCCCGCTACCAAGTTTTGTCCTTTTTGGACAGCAGTCTGTCTGCAGTTGGTGCAAGGGGTTTTTTCATGCCAAGAGAAAGGCTTGCCACCAATTCAACCATCTTACAGTGGAGGTTCTTCGATGCTTATCCTCTACTTGGAGTAGAATGGGGTTGCCGTCAGGCGCTGATATGTCTCGATATAAAAAAAAATCTTGATTTAAGATAACATCTTTGAATGCCATATTCTGCAGATCTCAAGGGGTTTTTGAAGGTGCCCTATCCATCTCTTGTATTTAGATAAGCAAATGTTGCTTGTCTGTTAGCAACTTGATTACTGGGTAGTTTAGAGAATATCTGTGATAGACTGTCATAGTAGCCAACAAAGAGACATGTTTGCATGACTAGGAGTTTGTTTTAACTATCCTAGACCGTTTTAGACGGTTGGTATCAAGAGGTCAGAGCTTCACATTTTATTTTTAAGTATCTCTAGGTATGATACCATTGGGAAGCATTACCTTTAAATTTGTATCAATATACAAAGATCTATTCAATTGTGGTTAAATATACTCTTAATTATGTATCAATATACCAAGATCAATGCCTATGTAGCCCAATATAATCTTAATATTACGTCCATATGCAAGGGTCAATACCATTGTGGCCAACTATAATCTTAATTTTGTATCCATATACAAAGATCAATACCGATGTAATCCAATACAATCTTATTTTTGCACAATAAACAATGGTCAATACCACTTTAGCCAAATAAACTACTAATTTTGTATCAATATACAAAGGTATAAGGGCATATTCAATAATCTGCCCCTTCTTCTTGGACCTTCCTGTGCTATGTCTATATCTCATTTTTCTCAAGCCCATGCACTCCTACATAGGAGAGGAAGAAGGATACAGAAAAGGAAAAGTAGGAATTCCCTGGGGCTAACCTCCAAAACCCATTAAGACAGGACCATTTATCAGCTTGTAGTCTCTTCCCCTACATAACAGAGTTTTCAGTTATCCTTCAAATAACCAAAAAAGATGGGCGGAGAAACACCCTCCCCACCCTCTGGGCATGGGACGTCGCTCTCTTAAAGTGACTTCCTGCTGATTTGGGTCGTAGTAGACCTGTTTGGGGCCCCAACCCAAATGGGAAAAATGATTAAAAATGTTAGTACAATCCTTTTATGTTCAGTCCTTCTGTTCTCAGCTGTTTAGATGACCTAAGGGGTTTGTAGGCAGAAGCTGATCTTGCAGGCTTCACTGAGGTTCCGGCTGGGGCATTGTGTAGAGCTGAACGGTCCCAGCGACACTGGATTGCAGTGGTGGTTGCAGGCCCCCGATGGAGACAGCTATTGAGGAAGTCTGCCAGGCAGAATCAACTGGGTCACTCATCCTCCTTGGTGCCTGATTCTGCTCTCTGCTGAGGATTCCGCTGTCCGCCGTCCCCAGGCTCCCCTAATGGACACTTCGATTCTCCTGGAACGATAAGAACAGAGCCCTGCCCCAATCCCAACCCTAGGACAATTGCCCTCTTTTTTTTTTTTCCTGGGGGGGGGATAGGGGGGGCTAGGTAGTACTTCTCCTGAAGCAAATTTGGCCTTCTGACAACATACAAAGCGTTATCTTTCAATCCGGGTTAAAGTAGAAATCATTCTGTCACCTTGGAGCTAAACCAGCTCTAGTGTATATATTTTGAGATCCCAAAGGACAATCTGCCTGCATCGAGAAGGCCTTTTGTAAGTAGCCTCCAAACCTAGGTCCCTCCAAATCCCATGTGTGTGTCTCTGAACTCTAATTATTGGGAACAGGGACCTGTGTTTCTCATCTGAAGGGATCAAAGATGTGTTCCACCACTCCTGGATCGAAGTCTTTCTCTATTTAGAGTTTACCCTGCATCAGGCTGACCCTGAGCTCCGGGATCTGCCTCTTTCTGTCTCCAGTGTGCTGGGAGCTGGGACCAAGGGTGTACTCTTCTTGAATGGTGGGACCAAGAGTATGCACCCTCACCACCCCGCTCCGTATGACTCCAGAGTACGAAAGACCACCAACTCTAAGGTGCCCCCCCCCCCGTCTCCGCTGAAGTCAAAGGCATGGGCCAATACCACAATTCTCTTGTATTTTACCTTAGCTCCACGTCTTCTCTACACCTGGAGGTCTGCAAATCCAGGCCGAATGGCTGTATCCTCTGTTCCATTCACAGTGTTTCAGCCCTGCCCCCTGCCTTTTTTTTTCTTTTTTTTTTTAGTTAATAAATTTATTTGTTTGTTGCTTCAGGTTACATCCTTATCATATTGTCCTCTTTTCCCGCTTCCCAGCCCCACCCTCCCATGCTCTACCCCCTGACCCTTCCGTCTTGTTCCTCTGGGGTGGAGTGTCCCTGCCTAACATTCTCTCACCACAGATCAGGAGTCATATGAGGGCCAAGAGCCTCTTCATTCACCGGGGGCCTAAGAGGCAGTACTGCCAGTGACTGGTGTCTCATTGCTACTGGGGGAATACTAAAAAAAAGACCAACAAACACACAAACCCACAAAAACAAAGAATATCAACAAAGAAAGAGAGGAAAAAGAGAAGGGAAAAGGAAAGAGAAAAAAAGAAAAAAAGAAGGAAAAAGAAAAAGATAAAAAAAAAAATTATGTCCTTGTTCCTTTTGATGTGTTGGTTGTAGTACAGATATCCTGTACAATATAGTTAAAATCCTACTATAAGTGAATAGATGCCATGTGCATCCTTCTGAGACTGGGTTAGCTCACTCAGGATGAGCTCCTCTAGATCCATCCATTTGGTTGCAAATTGCATGATTTCATTGTTTCTGATAGCTGAGTAATATTCCATTGTATAGATGTACCACAATTTTTTAATCCATTCTTCAGTTGAGGGACATCTGGGTTGTTTCCAGTTTCTAGCTATTACAAATAAGGCTGCTATGAACATAGATGAGGAGACTTACCTATGTCTCCGTGAGAGGTCCTTTGGGTGTATACCCAGAAGTGGTATGGCTGGGTCCTGAGGCAAGGTTATTCCTAGATTTCTAAGATATCGCCAGACAGACCTCCATAGTGGTTGCACAAGCCTGCACTCCCACCAGCAATGGAGTAGGGTACCCCTTTCTCCACACCCTCGCCAGCATGCGCTATCATTTGAGCACTTTATTTTAGCCATTCTAACAGGTGTTAGGTGGAATCTCAGGGTCGTCTTGAGTTGCATTTCTCTGATGATTAAGGATGTTGAACATTTCTTCAGGTTTCTCTCAGCCCTTAGGGATTCCTCCTTTGTGAATTCTCTATTTAGCTCCATCTCCCATTTTTTGATTGGATTATTTGGTTTCTTGGCATTTAGTTTCTTGAGTTCTTTGTAGATTTTAGATAATAGCCCTCTTTCAGATGTGGGGTTGGTGAAGATTTTCTCCCAGTCTGTTGGTTGCCGTTTTGTTCGAATGACAGTATCCTTTGCTTTACAGAAACTTTTCAGTTTCATGAGGTCCCATTTATTGATTGTTGATCTCAGGTCCTGAGCTGTTGGTGTTCTGTTCAGGAAGTTGTCACCTGTGCCAATGAGTTCGAGGGTTTCTCCTACTTTTTCTTCTAGTATCTTTAGTGTGGCTGGCCTTATGTTAAGGTCTTTGATCCACTTGGAATTAAGTTTTGTACAAGGTGATAGGTATGGGTCTAATTTCATTCTTTTGCAAGTGGACATCCAGTTGGACCAGCACCATTTGTTGAAGATGCTGTCCTTCTTCCATTGTGCGTTTTTGGCTTCTTTGTCAAAGATTAGTTGGCCATAGGTGTGTGGATCCATATTTGGGTCTTCAATTCGATTCCATTGATCCACTGGTCTGTTTCTATACCAGTACCATGCTGTTTTTATTACTGTTGCTTTGTAGTACAGCTTGAAATCTGGGATGGTGATACCTCCAGATGTTTTTTCATTGGACAAGATTGATTTAGCTATTCTGGGCTTTTTGTTGTTCCATATGAAGTTGAGACTAGCTTTTTCCAGGTCTATAAAGAATTGTGTTGGTATTTTGATAGGAATTGCATTAAATCTATATATTGCTTTTGGTAGGATAGCCATTTTTATTATGTTGATCTTACCTATCCATGAGCATGGGAGATCTTTCCATCTTCTAAAGGCCTCTTCCATTTCTTTCTTCAGGGGCTTGAAGTTCTTGTTATATAGGTCCTTTACATGCTTGGTTAGAGTTACCCCCAGGTATTTTATGTTGTTTGTGGCTATTGTGAAGGGGGTTGTTTCCCTTATTTCTTTCTCGGTATATTTGTTTGTTGTATAAAGAAGGGCTTCTGATTTTTTTGAGTTAATTTTGTATCCAGCCACCTTGCTGAAGTTGTTTATCAGCTGTAAGAGTTCTTTGGTGGAGTTTTTGGGGTCGCTTATGTATACTAACATATCATCTGCGAATAGGGATAATTTGACTTCTTCATTTCCAATTTTTATCCCTTTAATCTCCTTTAGTTGTCTTATTGCTCTAGCAAGGACTTCAAGTACTATATTGAAGAGATATGGTGAAAGTGGACATCCTTGTCTTGTCTCTGAGTTTAGAGGAAATGCTTCAAGCTTCTCTCCATTTAATTTGATGTTGGCTACTGGCTTGCTGTATATTGCCTTTATTATTTCTAGGTATGGTCCTTGTATGCCTGTTCTCTCCAGAACTTTTAGCATGAAGGGGTGTTGGATTTTGTCAAATGCTTTTTCTGCATCTAGCGAGATTATCATGTGGTTTTTTTCTTTCATCTTGTTTATGTGGTGAATTACATTGATAGACTTTCGTATATTGAACCATCCCTGCATTCCAGGGATGAAGCCTACTTGATCATGGTGTATGATGCTTTTGATGTGTTCTTGAATTCGGTTTGCTAGTATTTTATTAAGTATTTTTGCATCTATGTTCATGAGGGAGATTGGTCTGAAGTTCTCTTTCTTTGTTGGGTCTTTGTGTGGTTTAGGAATCAGAATGACAGTGGCCTCATAGAATGAGTTTGGCAGTGATCTTTCTGTTTCTATGTGGTGGAAGAGTTTGAAAAGTAATGGTGTTAGTTCCTCTTTGAAGGTCCGGTAGAATTCCGTGCTAAAGCCATCTGGCCCTGGGCTTTTTTTGGTTGGGAGATTATTAATGACTGTTTCTATTTCCTTAGGTGTTATTGGGCTGTTTAAGCTGTTAATCTGATTTTGATTTAGTTTTGGTAGGTGGAATTTATCGAGGAAATTGTCCATTTCGCTTAGGTTTTCAAATTTAGTGGAATATAGATTTTTAAAGTAATGTCCGAATATTTTCTGGATCTCCTCAATGTCTGTTGTTATTTCTCCCTTTTCATTTCTGATTTTGTTGATTTGTGTTCTTTCCCTTTGCCTTTTAGTTAATTTGGCTAGGGGTCTGTCTATTTTGTTGATTTTCTCAAAGAACCAACTCTTGGTTTCATTGATTCTTTGTATAGTTCTTTTTGATTCTAAGTTGTTGATTTCAGCTCTAAGTTTGATGATTTCCTGTCTTCTGCTCTTCTTGGGAGTGTTTGTTTCTTTTTTTTCCAATTCACCCAGCTTAGCTGTTAGTTCACTAATATGAGCTGTCACAATTTTCTTTTTGAAAGCACTTAGTGCTATGAACTTTCCTCGTAGCACAGCTTTCAATGTATCCCATAGGTTTGGGTATGTTGTGTCTTCATTGTCGTTGGATTTTAAGAAGTCTTTGATTTCCTTCCTTATTTCTTCCCTGACCCAGTGGTCATCCAGTAAGGAGCTGTTCAATTTCCATGTGTGTGTAGGCTTTCTGTTGATTCTTTTACTGTTGAAGACTAGCTTTATTCCATGGTGGTCTGATAAGATACAAGGTGTTATTTCAATTTTCTTGTATCTACTGAGACTATCTTTGTGACCAATTATGTGGTCGATTTTGGAGAAGGTTCCGTGGGGTGCTGAGAAAAAGGTGTATTCCTCTGTGTTTGGGTGAAATGTTCTGTAGATATCTGTTAGGTCCATTTGTTTCATGATCTCTGTTAGACTCAATATTTCTCTGTTTGTCTTCTGTCTTGATGATCTGTCCTTTGTTGTGAGTGGGGTGTTGAAGTCTCCCACTACTAATGTGTTGTGATCGACGTGCGCTTTAAGTTTTAGAAGTGTTTCTTTTACGAAAGTAGGTGCCTTTGTATTTGGGGCATAGATGTTCAGTATTGAAATTTCCTCTTGATGAATATTCCCTTTAATGAGTATATAGTGCCCTTCTTTGTCTTTCTTCATTAACTTCAGTTGGAAGTCTGTTTTGTTTTATATTAGGATGGCTACTCCAGCTTGCTTCCTGGGTCCATTTGCTTGGAAAACCTTTTCCCAGCCCTTTACTCTGAGGCAGTGTCTATCTTTTGTAGTTAGATGTGTCTCTTGTATACAGCATATGGAAGGGTCTTGCTTGTGTATCCACTCTGTAAACCTATGTCTTTTTATTGGGGAGTTGAGTCCATTGATGTTGATGGATATTAGTGACCTGGGGTTGTTATTTCCCATTAGTTTGGTATAGGCGGTGGTTCTGTTCCTCTTTTGGTTTAGTTGCTGATGGGTTTTCTATTCCCTTTGTTTTCTTGGGTGGAGTTTTCTTCTCTGGGTTGGGATTTTCCTTCTAGGATTTTCTGTAGGGCTGGGTTTGTGGGTAGATATTGTTTAAATTTAATTTTGTCATGGAATATCTTGTTTTCTCCATCTATGTTGATAGAGAGTTTTGCTGGGTAAAGTAGTCTGGCTGGGCATCTATGATCTCTTAGGACTTGTAGTATATCTGACCAGGCCCTTCTAGCTTTTATCGTTTCTGGGGAGAAGTCAGGTGTAATTCTGATGGGTCTGCCATTGTATGTGACTTGACC
>CAJQZJ010029037.1:0-20203 GCA_907164525.1 Lophiomys imhausi | reverse complement strand
GATGAGACTCTAGCTGTCTATTCTTCAACCACCTCAGAGACCTGAGAGGGATAAATATATTTGCTTATATAGGAAGTGCAGGGCCTGCAGCTTCCAAAACTAAGAAAGGACATACCAATGACTGCCTGGACAGTTCCCATTTTCTCTCCATACATTCCAGCATCAGTCTTCAGCCTTTGGGTCCTGTTTCTCTGACAGACATTTGTTGTAGAGCAGGGATTATGAAGGACTTACCTACCCTGTCTTGGCAGAGTTAGGCTGTCGACTTCCCTGCTACCAAGTTTTGTCCTTTTTGGACAGCAGTCTGTTTGCAGTTGGTGCAAGGGGTTTTTTCATGCCAAGAGATAGGCTTGCCACTAATTCAACCATCTTACACTAGAGGTTCTTCGATGCTTATCTTCTACTTGGAGTAGAATAGGGGGTGCTGTCAGGCGCTGATATGTCTCGATATCAAAAAAAAAGAAAATCTTGATTTAAGATAACATCTTTGAATGCCATATTCTGCAGATCTCTTGGGGTTTTTGAAGATGCCCTATCCATCTCTTGTATTTAGATAAGCAAATGTTGCTTGTCTCTTAGCAACTTGATTACTGGGTAGTTTAGAGAATATCTGTGATAGACTGTCATAGTAGCTAAAAAAGTGACATGTTTGCATGACTAGGAGTTTGTTTTACTTAACTATCCTAGACCGTTTTAGACGGTTGGTATCAAGAGGTCAGAGCTTCACATTTTATTTTTAAGTATCTCTAGGTATGATACCATTAGGAAGCGTTACCTTTAAATTTGTATCAATATACAAAGATCTATTCAATTGTGGTTAAATATACTCTTAATTATGTATCAATATACAAAGATCAATGCCTATGTAGCCCAATACAATCTTAATATTACGTCCATATGCAAGGGTCAATACCATTGTGGCCAACTATAATCTTAATTTTGTATCAATATACAAAGATCAATACCGATGTAATCCAATACAATCTTATTTTTGCACAATAAACAATGGTCAATACCACTTTAGCCAAATAAACTACTAATTTTGTATCAATATACAAAGGTATAAGGACATATTCAATAATCTGCCCCTTCTTCTTGGACCTTCCTGTGCTATGTCTATATCTCATTTTTCTGAAGCCCATGCACTCCTACATAGGAGAGGAAGAAGGATACAGAAAAGGAAAAGTAGGAAGTCCCTGGGGCTAACCTCCAAAGCCCATTAAGACAGGACCACTTATCAGCTTGTAATCTCTTCCCCTAAATAACAGAGTTTGCAGTTATCCTTCAAATAACCAAAAAGAAGGGCAGAGAAACACCTTCCCCACCCTGTGGGCATGGGACGTCGCTCTCTTAAAGCGACTTCCTGCTGATTTGGGTCGTAGTAGACCTGTTTGGGGCCCGAACCCAAATGGAAAAAATGGTTAAAAATGTTAGTACACTCCTTTTATGTTCAGTCCTTCTGTTCTCAGCTGTTTAGATGACCTAAGGGGTTTGTAGGCAGAAGCTGATCTTGCAGGCTTCACTGAGGTTCCTGCCGGGGCATTGTGTAGAGCTGAGCGGTCCCAGTGACATTGGATTGCTGTGGTGGTTGCAGGCCCCCGATGGAGACAGCTATTGAGGAAGTCTGACAGGCAGAATCAACTGGGTCACTCGTCCTCCTTGGTGCCTGATTCTGCTCTCTGCTGAGGTTTCCGCTGTCCAGTCGTCCCCGGGCTCCCCTAATGGACACTTCGATTCTCCTGGAACGATAAGAACAGAGCACTGCCCCAATCCCAACCCTAGGACAATTGCTCTCTTTTTTTGGGGGGGAGGGCTAGGTAGTACTTCTCCTGAAGCAAATTTGGCCTTCTGACAACATACAAAGCATTATCTTTTAATCTGGGTTAAAGAAGAAATCATTCTGTCACCTTGGAGCTAAACCAGCTCTAGTGTATATATTTTGAGATCCCAAAGGAAAATCTGCCTGCATCGAGAAGGCCATTTGTAAGTAGCCTCCAAACCTAGGTCCCTCCAAATCCCATGTGTGTGTCTCTGAACTCTAATTATTGGGATCAGGGACCTGTGTTTCCCATCTGAAGGGATCAAAGATGTGTTCCACCACTCCTGGATCGAAGTCTTTCTCTATTTAGAGTTTGCCCTGTATCAGGCTGACCTTGAGCTCCGGGATCTGCCCGTTTCTGTCTCCAGTGTGCTGGGAGCTGGGACCAAGGGTGTACTCTTCTTGAATGGTGGGACCAAGAGTATGCACCCTCACCACCCCGCTCCGTATGACTCCAGAATACATAAGACCACCAACTCTACGGTGCTCCCCCCCATCTCCACTGAAGTCAAAGGCATGGGCCAATACCACAATTCTCTTGTATTTTACCTTAGCTCCACGTCTTCTCTACACCTGGAGGTCTGCAAAACCAGGCCGAATGGCTGTATCCTCTATTCCATTCACAGTGTTTCAGCCCTGCCACCGGCCTTTATTTTTATTTTTATTTTTTTTAGTTAATAAGTTTATTTGTTTGTTGCTTCAGGTTACATCCTTATCATATTGTCCTCTTTTCCCGCTTCCCAGCCCCACCCTCCCATGCTCTACCCCCTGACCCTTCCATCTTGTTCCTCTGGGGTGGAGTGTCCCTGGCTAACAGTCTCTCACCACAGATCAGGAGTCATATGAGGGCCAAGAGCCTCTTCATTCACCGGGGGCCTACGAGGCAGTACTGCCAGTGAAAGGTGTCTCCTTGCTACTGGGGGAATACTAAAAAAAAAGACCAACAAACACACAAACCCACAAAAACAAAGAATATCAACAAAAAAAGAGAGGAAAAAGAGAAGGGAAAAGGAAAGAGAAAAAGAAAAAAGAAGGAAAAAGAAAAAGATAAAAAAAAATTATGTCCATGTTCCTTTTGGTGTGTTGGTTGTACTACAGATATCCTGTACGATATAGCTAAAATCCTACTATAAGTGAATAGATGCCATGTGCATCCTTCTGAGACTGGGTTAGCTCACTCAGGATGAGCTCCTCTAGATCCATCCATTTGGTTGCAAATTGCATGATTTCATTGTTTCTGATAGCTGAGTAATATTCCATTGTATACATGTACCACAGTTTTTTAATCCATTCTTCAGTTGTGGGACATCTGGGTTGTTTCCAATTTCTAGCTATTACAAATAAGGCTGCTATGAACATAGATGAGGAGACTTCCCTATGTCTCCGTGAGAGGTCCTTTGGGTGTATACCCAGAAGTGGTATGACTGGGTCCTGAGGCAAGGTTATTCCTAGATTTCTAAGATATCGCCAGACAGACCTCCATAGTGGTTGCACAAGCCTGCACTCCCACCAGCAATGGAATAGGGTTCCCCTTTCTCCACACCCTCGCCAGCATGCGTTATCATTTGAACTCTTTATCTTAGCCATTCTAACAGGTGTTAGGTGGAATATCAGGGTCGTCTTGAGTTGCATTTCTCTGATGATTAAGGGTGTTGAACATTTCTTCAGGTGTCTCTCAGCCCTTAGGGATTCCTCCTTTGTGAATTCTCTATTTAGCTCCATCTCCCATTTTTTGATTGGATTATTTGGTTTCTTGGCATTTAGTTTCTTGAGTTCTTTTTAGATTTTAGATAATAGCCCTCTATCAGATGTGGGGTTGGTGAAGATTTTCTCCCAGTCTGTTGGTTGCCGTTTTGTTCGCATGATAGTGTCCTTTGCCTTACAGAAGCTTTTCAGTTTCATGAGGTCCCATTTATTGATTGTTGATCTCAGGTCCTGAGCTGTTGGTGTTCTGTTCAGGAAGTTGTCACCTGTGCCAATGAGTTCGAGGGTTTCTCCTACTTTTTCTTCTACTATCTTTAGTGTGGCCGGCCTTATGTTAAGGTCTTTGATCCACTTGGAATTAAGTTTTGTACAAGGTGATAGGTATGGGTCTAATTTCATTCTTCTGCAAATGGACATCCAGTTGGACCAGCACCATTTTTTGAAGATGCTGTCCTTCTTCCCTTCCATTGTATGTTTTTGGGTTCTTTGTCAAAGATTAGTTGGCCATAGGTGTGCGGATCCATGTTTGGGTCTTCAATTTGACTCCATTGATCCACTGGTCTGTTTCTATACCAGTACCATGCTGTTTTGATTACTTCTGCTCTGTAGTACAGCTTGAAATCTGGCAGGGTGATACCTCCAGATGTTTTTTCATTGGACAGGATTGATTCAGCTATTATGGGCTTTTTGTTGTTCCATATGAAGTAGAGAATAGCTTTTTCCAGGTCTATAAAGAATTGTGTTGGTATTTTGATAGGAATTGCATTAAATCTATTTATTGCTCTTGGTAGGATAGCCATTTTTATTATGTTGATCTTACCTATCCATGAGCATGGGAGATCTTTCCACCTTCTAAAGGCCTCTTCCATTTCTTTCTTCAGGGGCTTGAAGTTCTTGTTATATAGGTCCTTTACATGCTTGGTTAGAGTTACCACCAGGTATTTTATGTTGTTTGTGGCTATTGTGAAGGGGGTTGTTTCCCTTATTTCTTTCTCGGTATATTTGTTTGTTGTATAAAGAAGGGCTTCTGATTTTTTTGAGTTAATTTTGTATCCAGCCACCTTGCTGAAGTTGTTTATCAGCTGTAAGAGTTCTTTGGTGGAGTTTTTGGGGTCGCTTATGTATACTAACACATCATCTGCGAACAGGGATAATTTGATTTCTTCATTTCCAATTTTTACCCCTTTGATCTCCTTTAGTTGTCCTATTGCTCTAGCAAGGACTCCAAGTACTATATTGAAGAGATATGGTGAAAGTGGACATCCTGGTCTTGTCCCTGAGCTTAGAGGAAATGATTCAAGCTTCTCACCATTTAATTTGATGTTGGCTACTGGCTTGCTGTATATTGCCTTTATTATTTCTAGGTATGGTTCTTGTATGCCCGTTCTCTCCAGAACTTTTAGCATGAAGGGGTGTTAGATTTTGTCAAATGCTTTTTCTGCATCTAGCGAGATTATCATGTGGCTTTTTTCTTTCATCTTGTTTATGTGGTGAATTACATTGATAGACTTTCGTATATTGAACCACCCCTGCATTCCAGGGATGAAGCCTACTTGATCATGGTGTATGATACTTTTGATGTGTTCTTGAATTCAGTTTGCTAGTATTTTATTAAGTATTTTTGCATCTATGTTCATGAGGGAGATTGGTCTGAAGTTCTCTTTCTTTGTTTGGTCTTTGTGTGGTTTAGGAATCAGAATGACAGTGGCCTCATAGAATGAGTTTGACAGTGTTCTTTCTGTTTCTATGTGGTGGAAGAGTTTGAAAAGTAATGGTGTTAGTTCCTCTTTGAAGGTCCTGTAGAATTCCGTGCTAAAGCCATCTGGCCCTGGGCTTATTTTGGTTTGGGGGATTGTTAATGACTGTTTCTATTACCTTAGGTGTTATTGGGCTGTTTAAGCTGTTAATCTGATTTTGATTTAGTTTTGGTAGGTGGAATTTATCGAGGAAATTGTCCATTTTGCTTAGGTTTTCAAATTTAGTGGAATATAGATTTTTAAAGTAATGCCCGAATATTTTCTGGATCTCCTCAATGTCTGTTGTTATTTCCCCCTTTTCATTTCTGATTTTGTTGATTTGTGTTCTTTCCCTTTGCCTTTTAGTTAATTTGGCTAGGGGTCTGTCTATTTTGTTGATTTTCTCAAAGAACCAACTCTTGGTTTCATTGATTCTTTGTATAGTTCTTTTTGAATCTAAGTTGTTGATTTCAGCCCTAAGTTTGATGATTTCCTACCTTCTGCTCTTCTTGGGAGTGTTTGTTTCTTTTTTTTCCAAAACACCCAGCTTAGCTGTTAGTTCACTAATATTAGCTGTCACAATTTTCTTTTTGAAAGCACTTAGTGCTATGAACTTTCCTCGTAGCACAGCTTTCAATGTATCCCATAGGTTTGGGTATGTTGTGTCTTTATTGTCATTGGATTTTAAGAAGTCTTTGATTTCCTTCTTTATTTCTTCCCTGACCCAGTGGTCATCCAGTAAGGAGCTGTTCAATTTCCATGTGTGTGTAGGCTTTCTGTTGATTCTTTTGCTGTTGAAGACCAGCTTTATTCCGTGGTGGTCTGATAAGATACAAGGTGTTATTTCAATTTTCTTGTATCTATTGAGACTATCCTTGTGACCAACTATGTGGTCGATTTTGGAGAAGGTTCCGTGGGGTGCTGAGAAAAAGGTGTATTCCTTTGTGTTTGGGTGAAACGTTCTGTAGATATCTGTTAGGTCCATTTGTTTCATGATCTCTGTTAGACTCAATATTTCTCTGTTTGTCTTCTGTCTTGATGATCTGTCCATTGTTGTGAGTGGGGTGTTGAAGTCTCCCACTACTAATGTGTTGTGATCGACGTGCGCTTTAAGTTTTAGAAGTGTTTCTTTTACGGAAGTAGGTGCCTTTGTATTTGGGGCATAGATGTTCAGTATTGAGATTTCCTCTTGATGAAAGGCCCTTGAATGAGTATATAGTGCCCTTCTTTGTCTTTCTTCATTAACTTCAGTTGGAAATCTGTTTTGTTTGATATTAGGATGGCTACTCCAGCTTGCTTCCTGGGTCCATTTGCTTGGAAAACCTTTTCCCAGCCCTTTACTCTGAGGCAGTGTCTATCTTTCATAGTTTGATGTGTCTCTTGTATACAGCATAAGGAAGGGTCTTGCTTGCGGATCCACTCTGTAAACCTATGTCTTTTTATTGGGGAGTTGAGTCCATTGATGTTGATGGATATTAGTGACCTGGGGTTGTTATTTCCCATTAGTTTGGTATAGGTGGTGGTCCTGTGCCTCTTTTGGTTTAGTTGCTGAGGGGTTTTCTTGGGTGGAGTTTTCTTCTCTGGGTTGGGATTTTCCTTCTAGGATTTTCTGTAGGGCTGGGTTTGTGGGTAGATATTGTTTAAATTTGATTTTGTCATGGAATATCTTGTTTTCTCCATCTATTTTGGTAGAGAGTTTTGCTGGGTAAAGTAGTCTGGCTGGGCACCTATGATCTCTCAGGACTTGTAGTATATCTGACCAGGCCCTTCTAGCTTTTAACGTTTCTGAGGAGAAGTCAGGTGTAATTCTGATGGGTCTGCCATTGTATGTGACTTGACCTTTTTCTCTTACACCTTTTAATATTCTTTCTTTGTTCTGTACATTTGGTGTTTCAATTATTATGTGGCGAGAGGAGTTTCTTTTCTGATCTAATCTGTTTGGTGTTCTGTAAGCCTCTTGGATTTTTATTGGCATCTCTTTTTTCACGTTTGGGAAGTTTTCCTCTATGATTTTGTTGAAGATATTTCCTGGACCTTGGAGTCGGGAGTCCTCTCTTTCCTCTATACCTATAATTCTTAGGTTCCATCTTTTCATTGAGTCCTTGATTTCTTGGATGTTGTGGGTGAGAGATTTTTTAGCCTTCTCATTTTCTTTGGATGTTGTACTGATTTCTTCCACTGAATCTTCCATGCCTGAGATCCTGTCTTCCATCTCTTGCATCCTATTGTTGATACTCACATCCGTAGTTCCTGTTCTCTTCCCTTGGTTCTCCACTTCCTCTTTTAACTCTGACTGTGTTTTCTTTATTGTTTCTATTTCTATTTTCATGTCTTGTATGGTTTTGTTCGTTTTGTACATTTCCTTCTCCAGCTTACTTGTTTTTGTATGAAAATCTTTCATTGCTTTTTCCTTTTCCTGTTCAAGCTCTGTCACCTTGGCTTGGAGCTCTTTAATGGTGTTGTTCCTTGTTTTGACTTGTAGAATTGTGGCTTCTTTGAATTCCTTCATAGATTTAAGTTCTTCTTGCAAGGACTCTATCACTTTCCATAATTCAGAATTGTCAACGTTTTCATGTGTTTCTGTTGGTGTGTGGTCATCCGAATTGGATGAGCTAGGATAATTCTGCTATGTTCGAGTCATATTTCCTTGATTTCTATTTTTTTTTGACCTTTGGTCATTGGATGTGTTTAGCTGTCTGTTTTCTGTGCTTGGAACCACAGTGGATGATTTGGTGCAGGGGACGAGTTACTTGGCTATCTGTCGTTGCTTACAGGGGATTTCAGGGTCACTGTGGTTTTAATCGCCTGAGGCACTGTGAGCTGGTGCAGCCTATTCCCAGGTTGTGAGTAATGGACCAGGATTGTTTCACTGCTCCCAATTCAGACTTCTCTATGTTGCACTCTGAGTTATCAGCCTGTAATGGTTCTGATGGTATGGACCTGTTTGCCCAGGCACAGATTCGGTGGGCTTTCTTTTTCGTCACGGAGGCTGACAGGGTCTGGCTCCACACCTAATATGTCTGGATTTTCCAGAATACAGCTATGGTCCCGATTTCTGGTTTCTCACTAGGCTTCTCGTCACAGGGCTGGCCTCTGTGCCTGATTCCCTTCCTGTCTGCGGCGCCACGGGTCCCCCTCCCTGGCTGCTAGGCGGTGGGTACCCCAAGCCCCGGATCCTCCAGTCACCTGAGTGGTCCTCTCGCCCCAGCAGCTCAGCCGTGGGTGCACTGATCCCTGGCCCCGCCCATGCCTGTCTCTCTCCCCAGTTGACCTGCCGTGGCTTCACAGGGATTTGGCCCTGCCAGCCAGGCTCCCTCCCCAGCTGCACTGCCATGAGTGTGCGGGATTCGGCCCCTCCCGCCCGCCTTTGTGTTCCCTGGTTCCCACGCTCTCTTGGAACCTCCTGCCCTCTGCTTCACGAGCAGCTGCCGACCACCCGCTGAGCCCCCTGTTTGTTCCTTGCTAAGCCTTCCACTATCTCGCAAAGTTTTTTAAGTGGGTATAAGTTCTACCTGAGGTGTGGGGAGCCCAATAGGCTAGCGATCTATGGCCAAGTGACCTCTGATTCTGCCTGCTGTAAGTTGGGATAGATCTTACCAGGCGCCTCTCCAAATGGGAGTTCCCGAATCCCAGGTTTAGTGGCTTCCGTGTCTGGGAGAGATAGGGAGAGCCTTGCCCTGGGACTTTTAACAGTCCTTTGGGAGCTGTGAGTGTTCCCGGGGGGGGTCTAGCCCCTCCGGTTTTTGCACAGTGCCCAATAACTCTGTGTTTTTTATGGCTCTTTTTTCCCTGCATTCAAAATGCGTCAGTGTAGGTTGCCACCATCTTGGCCCTCCCAATGTCAATATCTTGAAAACAGTCTTTTTGTTTATGGTTTTACCCATAGTATCTGGCGCTGTGCCATTGAATAAAAGATCAATATTACCTGTTGAAGAAGTGTGACTTAGTAGCCAAATTGTGAATCAAAACAAAATTAATTCCACAACTGTGGAATTTCCACAAATAAATAACAGATATTGAGTAAAGAGATGTAAAGTCCAGGAGTTCAAATGGTGAGTCATTACAGTGAGGTAATGCCAGTATTTGGTGAACTCTGCTATTTCATGAGCACATTTGACTGAGGCAGGTTTTTCTCAAGAAGAATAGGAAAACAGTCAAAGTAAGTTAATACAGAGTAAGGAAACAATAATATTGGATAGTGTTTTCACTATTTGTGAATCTATGAAACACCTAAAAATCATTTATCATTTTAAGACGAAGATATATTTCTCCTCTCAGTTTATTGTAACCACTGGTGTGATCTCAAGCTAGTCTCTAATTCTTATTCTTGACTCTCCTGATGTATACACCATGGAATAGGAGAATGTACCCACATAAACAGTATGTGAAAGAAATCCGGGAGAGACTTTTGAGGAGCAGTCCTCCCTCACCAAATGGATGAAGGGAACCTGATAGGGCAAAGAAAAATTTAAGTAGGAAGCCATGGCAGCAGGTACCTTTCATGGCACCCTGTAGTCAACATAACCCACTAGAGTTGCCCCAAATTCAGCAAAGGGCCAGGCCCTTATCTCCACTGACAAGTCACTGTCACAAGTACTCATCCAAACAAGGAAGTACAGGAATGGACTCACTCTTCTGGAGAAGAGCTTCACTCTGGGCAATCAGTCAATGTAGGAAGCAGCTGGAAGTAAGTGCATGGAATGGCAGGATTGGTCTGTCATAACTTAACGTCATCCACTAAAACCATTCTCTAGTAACAGAACAAGTTTGGACTTCTGATTGACAATTTGAGGGCAGGAGGATTCAAATCTCCATCTTTAAAACTACACAAAAACCCTTTCTGAGGTAGTAGCTGCTTTCAGAGATGACTCGTAATCATTTTCATCATAATTCTACTAAAGCACACTATTACAGGAACTGTGCACTAACCACAAAATGGTGAAAATTTTCTTTTAGAAAATGCAGAGTTCATATAGATGGAACAGGTATACAGTGACCATCTGCACCAAGTGTGAGGAGTTTTGCTTCCTGGAAGGCTACCCTACCTTATGGAAGCCGCTGCTACAAATCCCTGGAAATAAGAATGTGAATATATGAAGAAGGAAGAAATGGGGGTTGCATCACATACCCTTAATTTCATCATCGAAGAAGCATATGCACATACTCTCATCACCTCGGGGAGTGAGGGGGTACTATGAGACTTGACTGTCAGCAAGGTAATAGCATTGTGTGTGGTGCACCAGGTAAATGGAAAAGAGTAAAGGGGAAAGGCTCTAATGTTTGCAGAAATATGGACTTCTCTACTCCATCTAGCCAAGCCGAGTGTTTGTACAAGATAATTGTTTTAGTTTAGCATATATCTATTTACTGAGTGCCTATACAGCTGATGGATAGAATACCCAGAAGGATGCAAGAATACATGTGCATAATTCATATATTTGGGCAATGTTTCAGGGTACAGGAGTAATAAAAGAGCACAATATCAAAGCAAATTCAATGAGACTACTGATACAAGCTGAATATACTGTTTACTAAAAGCGAGATTATATGTAACAACTATAGCTTGAATTCCATATATAATAAATAGGGCTGAAAACTCTGGATAGCTTTGTAGACATGCATTAGCACTTGAAAACAAGCACATTATTTGCTTTGCTAGTCAATAAAACTATATTATTCTAAATACTATAGATACTGTAAAATAAAGGAAAATAAATTATCATTATCCAATCTTCCTATTTCACAAGCCTATGAGAATTCAAAGAACTCAGTATTTTGATCTTAAACCTTTTTCTATCCACATGATTAACCTCTAGTTATTTTTTTTCAAGTCCTGCAAGTTTGCCATCAGTTCCAAGTAGGCTTTCAATCAATGGCTGTATCAGGTGACATCCTCCTCATCATCCCCATGATCATAATGATGCCTCCTCAAGATTATACAATTGCTCATCCATTGTGCTACCACCCCTCTGAGTGCAACCAGACACTCAAACGTGCCTGAATGAGAAACCAGCAATTGAATACTATGTGAGGAAACTGTCAATCTTGGAGACATTGTTCCTTAACTATGTTGTTTTCAATATACTTCCACATTGTCTCATGGAAGCATGACCCAGGAATATTTATGTCCTTAACAAGTAAGTTTACTTAGTTAAGAAAGCAAACCCATAGGAAAGAGAGAAATTGGGAAGAGTGTGTATGCTTCTGTGTGAAAAGTACTTCCAAGTCATAGCAATAGTAACAAATTAGTATTTATTTATTGAAGACTTCTATATCATGCTCTGTACTACTAAGAACTTACTATTTTGCCTTTCTCATTCCCACAATATGTAAGGGACATATATAAGGGAAAATCACATTAGTCATATACTAAGGCAAGAGCAAAAGCTTGGAATGAACTAAATTCTAGCTGACTCCATAGGAGACCTTCCACTTCAAGCACCATGTTATATGGTTCTAATATACCTAAACCATAAAAGTAATGTATTTCTTCTCATCTTCCTACCAACATCTGCCTTCTGCATCTAGTAGTAAGTGTAAAAGTCCTTTGTAAAGACAAGGGTAGCTACAATGTTGTTTCCTAAGACTAAATAAATACATCCTCAGACTTCAGGTCTGTTTGAGAAAGAGAGAATAAAGTTCTCTACTGAAATTTTACTCTATTTCTATTTCAGAAAGCAGCAACAGAGTCAGATGGTCATCCAACTGTCATTTTGTTATTGGTACATCTAAATTCAAGAATGTGGCACAGAGTCAAGAATCTCCTCCTCTACTTGGCACTGAATTGCAGCTCAGTCACTAGAGAAAAAAAAAAAAAAAAGATCACAACCAGGCAGCTCAGATCATTCTCCTAGTGTACCCTTACAATCTCATCTCATTCTGCTCCACAAACAGGGGAATGTCATTTATTGACCCTTTTCTAAAAGAAAGAGAAGATTGTCAACTACACAATTTACAAAGGGATAATATAAAGGCAACATAAAGAAAAGAGAATGCAAGATGGTGGAGTAGAGGTGCCCAGTTGCCACTTTCTCTACAAAGAACTATAAAAAAAAAAAAAGTGAGTGGTCACCATTGAAGATGATAGTTTGGGAAGTGTCCTGGAAATCAGCAATGAAGAATAAGAATCCTGAAAGGAACAAAGATCCAGCATGGTAAGTAGACTGCTGACTCCCCAGCCTCAGGTCAGGGGGACTAGGGACTCTGGATTTCAGATAAACAGTAAATAGAAGAGCTCTGAACCTCATTGCTATAGATAGTAGAAATCCTAGACACAGGAGAGTTTCATAACAGACAGAGGCATGGAGCCAAATGGAAGGAGCTGCCTAGAGTCTTCCAAGTAGCTTTGCTTCAGAGTAGTTCAGAAGGGGTCAGCTCTTTCTAAACCCCAGAGCATGCTACCATAAAATTAGCCCCTATTGGAGTCTACACTGCTCTAAAGAACAGAACTCTCTCTCTCTCTCTCTCTCTCTCTCTCTCTCTCTCTCCCTCTCCCTCTCCCCCTCCCTCTCTCCCTCCCCCTTCCCCTCCTCCTCCTTTTCCCTCCCATCTAGTATACTTGCACAAAGAGCTGCAACCTTGTAAATACAACTAGATCTAGCTATGTTCCTATTAAACTTAGCACCCAAATCCATGCAGTGGCTTACTCTATGGAATGCAGATACTCCCACATTGCAAAAGAAGCTGGCTCCAATCCTTAAGACACTAAGGCTCACACCCCTGGAACCTGGTGCCTGTATCCCACATATATTTCACTCTACCAACCATGAGGGCCACTGGGACTCACTCATCAGCACAATCTAAGGATACAGCTCTTAAGATCTGTTTATCCCAACACAACTACCATCCATAACACTGTATAAGTAAGACGATTATGTCTCCTACCAAGCTTCTTGTGTCTTCAGAACTTAAATCTGCAGAGACAGAGGGCATGAACACTGCACTCTATACCCCACACTGTTAACACCATTCACAGAAAAACTTACCCCAAAAGGATCATCCTTGAGGGTTTCAAGGATACATATTTTCATATCTGTGATACTGTCACTGATTAAGCCTCCAAATAGCAATAGATCTTGTTCCTGAGGAGTCTGATAACATACCCACTGAGCCCTATGCCTCTCTTATCACTGACAAGAAGTCCCTCTCCCTACAGAGCTCAAACCAGTGGGGCCTGAAGAAACATCTTCATACACCATCCCCTTAGCATCAACATGCATCTTTACCAGTAGCTCCTTCTTCCAAAATCATCTGCCCCTGTGAAGCCTCTATTGCCTGCTCCCCAGCACTGCCCCTCCCACCACCAGAACCCAAGTTCTTGAAACCATTCACTTTGGAAGTCACCATCCAATGCAAAATTACATACCACATCCATAAAACCCAAAGTGTAAACCACTGAAACACCTGGGGACATTTACCACATCTGGAGAATTTACACAGAGATTATTCCTTTGTGTTTCTTTATAACTAAGGTCAGTGTATCCCCACTAGTTGACATCCTACAACCCATCTACTGGAAAACATCTCTCCCTATGAAAGTTGCTCTATAAAAACATATATAAACATATAAAACAAACATAAAAACAGGTAAGTGTTGTATAATATATACATCATTGTGAGGGCATACAAGAAGTATTAAAAAGTAAATCAGCATAACACTTGAAAATAATGAGTCCCCCAAACTAAATTAAATCTGTGAAATTCCTGAAAAGTCACTTGTAACAGAAATTTGTATTTATAAACACTTATATTTATTAGTACTTAAGAAATGCTATAAAATACCTAAATCCTATAACCTAAAACCTATAATCTAAAGTCTATAATCTATATAAGTGCACCCTAATACCTAAAAACACTGTGATACCTATTTAAAAACATTTAACTAATACTATTTTAACTTGCTTAAAAGGATATTGATACCCTTCCGTAGGTCTTGGTTTACGGCAGTCCCATCAAGTAACCTCTTTCAAACTTAAAGTCCATTAGGCCTTACTTTGGCAATTTGCAAGACCAATTTTTCAACCACCAAATTGTGGCCAGTTTATAGTCAGTCAGTTCCAACCACCAAACTGAGGCCAGTTTTCTCCATAGGCTTCACGGCCTAAAGTTACTTTGAGTGGCTTCTAAACTCCACCCATTTTGTCACCAGCTTTAATAGGCTGAATTACATCAAAGGGTCTTTCTTGGGCTAACTTGCAATGAAAAGTCTTTCCCTCTTGTGCTCCACCTTTCAGTTTATGACCATTATGGAATATCTTGCTGTGCACTTACCCAGTATGACTTCTCAGTCAGTGCGGGCAGGAGGAAGAGAGCACCTGGTGGAGTGTTCTCTATATCTCGTTATCTGGCTTAAGGGCTCTGGCTTATATATCACACACACTATCTCACGATCCTTGGCAGAGGGTCCCTGAAATCTCTCAAGATGTCCTGCAGTCCCAAGGTTTCTCCTCCATCAACGGATGTCATCTGCGCTTGTGCCATTTCTTAGCAATGCCCCTTGAACAGGGCATATGGTCTGGCTACAACTGGGCTTTGTTCATTTCAGCAGGTTAAAAGAACATCAGGCTCCTCCTTATGTGCTGCCAGATGTTAATCTGAACTGCCTACCAATTTCACTAAAGGCCTAACTTTTACCACAACAAAATGCAAGAGAATACAAATAGACAATTCATTGAAATTGGGGGAAAATCATTATTTGAATGATAAATTCAACAAAGAGATGGAGATCATGAAAAACAGTCAATCAAAACCTTAGAGATCAAAAATTCAGTGAGAAAAAAATAATGCTGAGAGCTTCAACAACAGACTAGACTGAGCAAAGGAAAAAATTTAATTTAATATGTCTTTTGAAATAATAGTCAAAAAAGGAAGAACTATAAGAATAAAGAAAAGGTAAGAGAAGGGAGATGAAGGGGAAGGAAAAGAAAAGAGAAAAAAATAATAAGCAAACTCTATGAGAATTATAGAACAATTAAGGAAATAATTATGACTATTCCAGAAGGATAATAGAAGATAAAAGACAAAAAAAAACTTATTCAACAAACTAAATGCTGAAAACCAAATCATTGGAAGAAACAGATGACTTGGTAGATCTATGGGGGGCTCAAAGTACCTGTTACAGTCCAAATATAAAATGCACTACAGGCTCATACATTTAAAAATTCTGTCCCTCACTGGCATTATTGTCAGAGGTTGTGAAAGCAATTTCCTGCTCCTGCCACCTAGATCTCCCTGACTGCTAACAGGTCTTCTCCTCCTTGATGAACTACATCCCTTGGGACTATAAGCCAGAGTCATTCTTTTATCCCTTAAATTGCTTACTTATATCAGGACATCTTACAGCAGCAAGGCAGTAACTAAGTAGGTAAATTTATGCATGAAGACCCATGCTCACCATCACTCTGATTCTTAACTGTGGATGTAACATGACAAGCTGGTACAGCTCCTGCCTCTGTAACATCCAGAAATAGAGCGGCAGAAGCCTGGCACTCAGAAAGCAAAGAGTGAACAGGAAGTTAGGTCAGACTGTAATGTTTCAAGACCTGTCCCAAGTGCTCTATTAGCTCCATCAAGGCTTTACCCCTACAAGCTCTACAACCTTCCCAAACCATGCCACCAGCTAAGGATGAGGTGTGGAAGGAAATGAGCCCATGGGGACAATTCACATTCAAATCATGTGGCCAGGATAATCCCTCACAGCCATGCCCAGAGGTCCATGTCCCAGTGGATTCTAACCATTGCCAAGTGATACCTAACACTCATCACCACACATACTGTAGCTAGTTTGTGAAAAATACTTTTAAGGCTGAAAATAACGAATGTTCCAGTTCCGGCAGGAGAATCACCATTAAATTAATAAAATGCTTCTCAGCAGTAAACTTACAGATTTGGAAAAAATAGGATGACATTCAAATTTGTGAAAGAAAATAAGTGTCAGTTAAGAATTATATACCCTAGGGATTTTGCCCTAATGGTGTTGCCTTGTAGGCCCTCAGTGTATGAGGGGGTTCTTGGCCCTCATATGACTGCTGAGCTTGGGCAGAGGACTGATATGTAGGGACACTCCACTCCAGAGGAGTGGGATGGAAGGGATGGGGGTAGAGGGTGGGAGGGCGGGACTGGGAGGGGCAGAAAGAGGACACTGTGATGGAGACGTAAACTGAAGTAATAAATAAATAAGAAAAAAAAATTTTAAGGAATAATATATCCTCCCCAAAGGAAAAAATATACAAACAAAGTGTTCAGAAATGAAGAGTAATTACTTCCTAAGATATGCAAAACAGGGAGAATATTACCAAGATGGACATATAGAAGAATGTTTAAAGGAGTCCTACTTCTGTAAGCAACATATATTAGTCACCATCCCAATAACACACAAAGAAACAAAAATCACTAGTAAAACAAAATTGTTAAATAATTCAATTAACCCTGTATATAAAAATTAAATTTCTCAATCAAAATAAACAGGGTATCTTTGTCAAAAATTAGGTGGCCATAGGTGTGTGGGTCCATTTCTGGGTCTTCAATTCGATTCCATTGACCTACTGGTCTGTTTCTTTACCAATACCATGCTGTTTTTACTACTATTGCTCTGTAGTACAGCTTGAAATCTGGGACGGTGATACCTCCAGATGTTTTTTTTATTGTACAGGATTGATTTAGATATTCTGGGTTTTTGTTGTTCCATATGAAATTGAGAATAGCTTTTTCCAGGTCTATAAAGAATTGTGTTGGTATTTTGATAGGAATTGCATTGAATCTATATATTGCTTTTGGTAGGATGGCCATTTTTATTATGTTGATCCTACCTATCCATGAGCATGGGAGATCTTTCCATTTTCTGATGGCCTCTTCCATTTCTTCCTTCAAGGACTTGAAGTTCTTTTGAAACAGGTCTTTCACTTGCTTGGTGAGAGTTACCCCCCAGGTATTTTATATTGTTTGTGGCTATTGTGAAGGGGGTTATTTCCCTTATTTCTTTCTCAGCCCATTTGTTTGTCATATAAAGAAGGGCTCCTGATTTTTTTGAATTAATTTTGTATCCAGCCACCTTGCTGAAGGTGTTTATCAGCTGTAAGGGTTCTCTGGTGGAATTTTTGGGGTTGCTTATGTATACTATCATATTGTCTGCAATGGGAATAATTTGACTTCTTTGTTTCCAATTTGTATCCCCTTGATCTCATTTAACAACCCAGATGTCCCTCAACCGAAGAATGGATTAAAAATCTGTGGTACATCTACACAATGGAATATTTCTCAGCCATCAGAAACAATGAAATTATGCAATTTGCAGCCAAATGGATGGAACTAGAGAAGCTCATCCTGAGTGAGCTAACCCAGACTCAGAAGGATGCACATGGCATCAATTCACTCATAGTAGGATTTTAGCTATATAGTACAGGATGTCTATACTACAACCAACACACCTAAGGGAACATGGACATAGACTTTTTTGTTTGTTTGTTTGTTTTTTAGTTTTCTCTCCCTGGCAATGAGACACTATTCACTGGTGGTACTGCCTTGTAGGCCCCCAGTGTATGAAGAGGTTCTTGGCCCTCATATGACTTCTTAACTGGGGTGAGGGACTGTTATGTAGGGACACTCCACTCCAGAGGAGTGGGATAGAAGGGTTAGAGGATAGAGGGTGGGAGGGCGGGCAGGGAAGGGTGGAAAGAGGACAATATGATGGAGATGTAACCTGAAGCAACAAATTAATAAATCTATTTATTAAAATAAACAAATAAATAAATAGGGTAACTAGATGGGGATTTTTTAAAGGCAACCAAGCTGCATACTGCCTACAAGAAACTTGCTTAACATAAAGACTGAAATTGAAGAGGGAAAGCTGTATTTTACAAAAATGGAAATCCAAGCCAGCTAGACTAGTTACTCTTTAATCAGGTAAAAACACCATTAAGTCAAATTTATTAAAGAGATAAGAGAAATGGATACATCTGTCAAAGAAAATGTCAAATCAAAAAAAGTCCTGACACAAAACCTTCAGGAAATCAAGGACACAATGAAAAGACGGAATCTCAGAATAAGGAATAGAAGAAAGAGAAGAGTCCCACCTCCATGGACCAGAAAATATCTTCAACAAAATCATTGAAGAGAATTTCCCAAATCTAAAAAAAGAGATGCCTATAACTGTACAAGAAGCTTACAGAACCCCAAATAGATTAGACCAGAAAAGAAAATCTTCCCGCCACATAATATTCAAAACACTAAATGTACAGAACAAAGAAAGAATTTTAAAAGCTGCTAGGGAAAAGGGTCAAGTAACATATAATGGCAAACCTATCAGAATCACACCTGACTTTTCTTCAGAGACTCTAAAAGCCAGAAGGGCCTGGACAGACATCTTGCAGAACCTAAAAAACCACAAATGCCTGGCCAGACTACTATTCCCTGCAAAATTGTCAATCAACATAGATGGAGAAAACAAGATATTCCATGACAAAGCTAAATTCAAACAATATCTATACACAAATCCAGCTCTACAGAAGATGTTAGAAGGAAAACTTCAACCCAAAGAGGTTAACTACACACAAGAAAGCACAGGAAGCAAATAGCATGCCTGCAGCAAAAACAAAAGGAAAGAAGCTCACTCACACACTATTTCTACCAACATCAAGATGGCAGGAAGTAACAATCACTGGTCATTAATATCTCTCAACATCAATGGACTCAATTCCCCAATAAAAAGGCATAGGCTAGCAGAATGGATGCGAAAACAGAATCCCACATTCTGCTGTTTACAAGAAACACACCTCAGCAAAAAAGATAGACATTATCTCCAAGTAAAGGGCTGGAAAAAGATATACCAAGCAAATGGACCCAAGAAAAAAGCTGGAGTAGCAATTCTAGTATGCAACAAATTGGATTTTCAACCAACATTAATCAAAAGAGATGGGGAAGGACACTATATACTCATCAAAGGAAAAATCCACCAAGATGAAATTTCAATACTAAACATCTATGCCCCAAATGTTAGACCACCCACATTCATTAAAGAAACACTACTGAAGCTCAAATCCCACATTGAACCTCACACATTAATAGTGGGAGACTTCAACACACCACTCTCACCACTGGACAGATCAACAATGCAGAAACCAAACAGAGAAATAATGAACCTCACAGATGTCATGAATCAAACGGACCTAATTGATATCTACAGAACATTTCACCCCAAAACAAAAGAATACACTTTCTTCTCGGCACCTCACGGAACCTTCTCCAAAATCGACCATATAGTCGGTCACAAAGCAAGCCTCAACAGATACAGGAAAATTGAAATCACTCCTTGTAACTTATCAGACCATCATGGAATAAAGCTAGGCTTCAACAGTAACAAAAACAACAGAGTGCTTGCAAAAACATGGAAATTGAACAACTCTCTCCTCAATGACCTCTGGGTCAGGGAAGAAATAAAAAAAGAAATTAAAGTCTTCTTAGAACTCAATGAAAATGAAGGCACAGCATACCCAAACTTATGGGACACATTGAAAGCAGTGCTAAGAGGAAAGTTTATAGCTCTAAGTGCCTTCAAAAAGAAACTGGAGAATTCCTATACTAGCCACCTAAAAGAACACCTGAAAGAGCTAGAACAAAAAGAAGCAAACACTCCCAAGAGGAGCAGACGAGAGGAAATTATCAAACTCAGGGCTGAAATCAACAACTTAGAAACAAAAAGAACAATACAAAGAATCGACAAAACCAAGAGCTGGTTCTTTGAGAAAATCAACAAAATAGACAAGCCCTTAGCTAAACTAACTAAAAGGCAGAGGGAAAATACCCAAATCAACAAAATCAGAAATGAAAAGGGGGAAATAACAACAGACATTGAGGAAATCCAAAGAATCGTTAGGTCCTACTTCAAAAACTTGTACTCCACAAAATTGGAAAATCTAAATGAAATGGACAATTTTCTTGATAGATTCCA